>NW_015148997.1:1230388-1243181 GCF_001465965.1 Polistes dominula
CTCATTGACTTGAGAACGAACGTTACGAACACATACACACACAACACACAATGGCAAGAGAACTGAGATAATTCGTTCGCTAAATTAATAATCATAGCGCTTTTTTATTCTTTTATTATTTTATTTTTTTTTTTTTTTTTTTTTTTTTTTTTTTTTAATCATCATTCCCTTTTCTTTCTATCTTTATTTGTTTTTTTTTCTTTTTTTTCTTTTTCAGTTTTTAAATTTCATTCATTTTCGATCGCATCGTCCACGTCGATATTTTTTCTATCGGATCGACGAAGAAGAGGCAAAAAGAAAAGAGGAAAAAGTGTGTTGACCGTTTTGTATGTATTTTTTTTTCTTTTTTCCTTATAAGGCGCACAAGGGTATTATTTATTATTATTTACAGTTATTTATATTAACATCGTTCCACATTTCGTTTATCGAGGTTTATATAATATCTATATAGTACTTTTATATATATATATATATATTGTATTATGAGTACTAGTATGTAGGTGTATTTTTATGCGTTTACTTGTAATATCTGTATAATGTGTATATATATATATATATATATGTATATGCTCTGTAACGATGTAACATTTTCATTAAATATTACTCGAGAGTCCCAAGTATAACGACATAATATATAAACAGAATGTATCATACTTGTAAATATAATGTTCAGGATTGAATTTAGCATAAAAAATTATGATAATAATAATTATAATAAAAAGAAATTATTTACTATGTAAAAGTAACGAAGATAATATTTTGTAGTTGTTATTAAACAACTATATAATATTATTAATTTATAGTGGCTCACAATCAATCTGATACACATGTCTTTAAACCAACGAATTACCTTATACCGCCATCTGTTAGAATCTTATAGAAACTAACAGAGATAATCTCTTGACTCTTTGCTAATAAACAAATAATTCGCAATAAAATAATATTGCGAATTATAAATTGAGATATAAACTATCGTATCTTTCAAGTTGAATGAAACTGCACACTGTGTGCAAAATTTGATTAAAATCGGTTCAGTTGTTTAGGTGTCCATTGCGAACAAACAACGTGACGTTACGTAATTTATATATATATATTAAGAAGATTAATTACGAAGTTTTTTGTTTATTTTTTATGATTAATACAATCCTAAATTTATATTGACGTATTTGGATACACTCTGTATGTATATGTATATATGTATATATATATGTGTTTGTATATATGTATGTACGATTTTTTTGTTTTGATTAACTTTCGTTTTTATAAGTTTTAAAATTACATTTTTAAACGTATCAAATCATAATTACGATTCTTCGATAATTTTATTGATGAAAAGTTTTGTCAAAATGTTTGACAAAAAAAAAATAAATCAACTAAATGAAATTGAAATGAAACGAAATAGTTGTGTTAAATGAGAAAAGAAAAAAGGAATATTTTAAAGATTATTTATTAATTTTGTTCTTTTTAAATAAAATTGTTAATAAATTATTATTCGTTCGTATGTATTTAGTATTTATATTCGTTTGAATTTGTTCAATGTTTTATCGAAGATCGAACATGATTTGAATACATTTCGCATTTTGTTTATTCGTACGATGTTAAATTGCATGCATTTTATTTAATTAGAAAGTTAATAGAAAAAAAAAAAAATTGAAATCAAAATTTTTACGTAAGTTTTAATTTAATTTCATTTAACTTTAAATTAAATAATTGACGAAGCATGGCAAAGATCGAGTAAACAATTTTTAAATAATTTTTATAATTTTTCTTAAATAATTATATACGAACGAATAAAAAAAAATATATATATATATATAAATATATTATATTATGTTATTAAAAAAAAAAAAAAAAAAAAAGAAAAAAGGAAAACTGTAGTTATAATAAAAATATTCGACGTATTAGCCTAATTCGTGTGTCATTTGTTAATTTATTAACGTGTGCTCCTATGAATAATCAGTTATAACTTTTTCTTATTTTTTGTTTTTTGTTTTTTTGTTTTTTTGTTTTTTTTTTAAATAATAACAGTTTAACGATGATTATAACAATGATTTATCTCTTTCAATTCGTATGACGAAGAGTATAATATTTAATACTAAAATGATAGGAATAAAATCGCTAATTTTTTTCTTTTTTCTTTTTTTTTTTTTTCTTTTGCCCTTTTTCCTTTTTTCATTTGTCTTAATCCATTCGCAGTTTATCATTCTCGTGATTTGTTATTTTTATTAAATAGTTCAAAATGTCGAACGTTTTTTTTTTGTTTTTTTTTTTATTGATATCATGATCGTAACAACGATTAGATCGTTTATACCGATTCGATGTGGAATTCATTTTGTTTTATTTTATTTTACTTTTTTTTTTTTTTTTAAATCTTCAAATCTCCACTTTTTCATAGATTCATTTATTTATAATTAATAGTATATTTTTCAAGTATACTTCATTTAATTTTTTTAAACGATCAACGACACTTTGATTGTCACACTCAATCATGTGTGACAATTAAAACGATATTCTCGATATCGTACAAGATAACTTTATTATTATTATTATTATTGAATATTTTAAACGAGAATTGTTTATTTACTTTTCTTACTTTTTTTTTTGTTTTTTCTTTTTTTTTTTATTTCTATTTTATAACGTTAATCATTCTAACGAGAGACGCTTGGGTTTATTTGAAGAATTTTAATTTTCTCTTGTTTGACATTTTTTTTAACTCTTTATAAATGTGTTACTTCGAAATATAATAATAATAATAATAATAGTAATAATAATAATAGTAATAATAATAATAATAATAATAATAATAGTAATAATTTATTATCGTTTTACAAACGACGAATTATCTTCTATCGATTGATAATAGCGTATTATTGCGTTATTGCAAAATTATCTCATTTTTTTTTCATATTATTTTATTTTTAAAATATATATTATATATATATATATATATCGATTAGATCGAACAACGAATGTACGAAATTAATTAAACGAAAAAGATAAAAAGATAAAAATTTATACGATATTAGCTTTAGCGATCGAGTTGCCCATCATAACTTTATTGACGAAATTAACGATGGCCGTTGCTGGTTGTTCTGGTTCCAATTCGGCGAATACGTGACACTGATTGTCTGATTTGTGTGCTGGTTTTCTTGCCACGAATCCAAAACAACGGCTAAAAAAAAATAATAATAATAATTCAATCGACAAACTTAAATCTTTCAAGAATTTTTTTTAAAGTGACACTAACTGTGCGCTTAATGGTCGTCCAGCATCTTCACCAGAAAAATCCCATGTACGTTCTTCAGTATCTAATCCACAATAACTGATATTGTTCGTAGGATAATGTCTACGAAAGAATAATTTTCTAGCATTGTCCGTCAAGGTTATACCTTGAGTCGAGACCTTGAAATGAACGATCGTTGCACTTGGTAATGGTTTTTGTTCGAATAACGTGCTTATAGCTTTCTTGATTGCTTGTGGTCCGGTCAAGGATTCCGTATCCACGGTGAAAAGATAAAGAACGTTGCATGCTAAAAAAAATATCAACAAAATATTAATAACAATTATTATTTATTATATAATATATTATAAATAATATTATTATTTCTCTTTCATTCTTTCTTACATTTTTATAAGTTAAGAAATAGTTGTTTAGCAAAATATTAATTTGATATTTCACGATACGTCACGTCACGTTGTTTGTTCGCAATGGACTCTTAAACTACTGAACCGATTTTAATCAAATTTTGAACACTGTGTGCAGTTTCATTCAACTTGAAAGATACGATAGTTTATATCTCAATTTATAATCGCAATTATTTGTTTATTAACAAAGAGTCAAGAGATTATCTCTGGTTATTCGATAAGATTCTAAAAGACGTGTGTATCGGACTGATTGTTAACCACAGCAACGCGCGTGACGAGGCACCCCTAGTAAATATAATAACAAAATAAAGTTGAAATATGAAAAATGATGATGACTAACCAGCTCCTTGAGCAAGAAGTTGTTGAGCACTATTCGTAGCAGGTGAATCCAAAGCTCTAGCAGCAGCTTCTGGTTCAGGTAGTAAAAGTTGGCATGGCAAAGCCATAGCCATCAAGCTGTGTTGATAAACTAGTGCTGACAAAGAACTAAAAACTGGTTCGTTTGCGCATCCCTTTAATCTGACACCACGTGACGTTGGCTCGATCAAGAAATGCCTGACGAGTTCGCTTGATGGATCTCTAGGACTACTAGGTGCGCCAGGTGGTGGTGTTGCTACTTTCAATGCTAAACCAAACGCACCTGGGAAAGAATTGCTGTCTCTGACTACGAATGTACCGGGTGTTGCATCTTTCAGCATTGAGATTGCTAAAACAGAGAGAGAGAGAAAATAATAATAAATATTAATAAATTAAATGGAATAAATGAATAAATGAAAATTATTTAAAATGGTATACCTTGTTCACGTGATATATTTGGTTTGTACCAGATCCTGCTGGTATCTCGTACGAATTTAACATTAACATCAGCAACTTCTTGAGGTTCGCTGTTCGAATGAATACTCGAACGTCTTGATCCGTAATACTGAACTTGTGGAGATGATTGACCACCACTGTTGATAGATGTGTAGGACGTAGCACTCTGTGAAACGAACAGATGTATGTATATTTTATATTAGTACGACATGTGACAGTAATCATCGTAACATCTATGGCAATGGCATCGGTAATAAACCACGTGTGGGTTGCTTGATTTTGTCTTTTTTCTTCTTTCCTTTTGTTTCAATTTTATATTATATTTACAACTGGTTGTTTTATCAACCAAGAGACAACCAAGCCAAATATGATAAATGTCACGTCAGTAGTATTTCCATATATGTAGTTAGCCATTATTCAGATAAACGTGAAAAAATAAGACTTTTATTATTTTTGAAAAAGTAATAAAGTTGAGATAGATGTGTATGTGTTTTTTTTTAATATATATTATTACCTCTGAAAATCATTTTCAGGTTTTTTATAAAAATTGTTGACTACCGACACGTGATCCAATTATTTGTTTTGGTTCAATTCGTAATACGTTAATAATAGGATACATTAATATATAATTAATTAATAATATTATTTAATTGAGATAAATTACCTTGGGACTTTGAGCAAATTCAACATGAGTAGGTGTTCCAGGATTATGCGAGATAGCCTGAGCCTGTGAAATAGCAGATTCGCTTATCGGAGAAACAGGTCGGTCCTTGCTGAAATAAAAAATATGATTTTTATTTAGAAAATGAATACATCATGGTATTAAACTCTTCGATACATTCGTGCTCAAGCCAATGGTACATATATATTTATATATATATATATGTTCATGTGTGTATATATATATATATATATCGCATAACTCGTGCAGAAGAAACGATATTGCATCGTGATGAACGTTGAAAGTGTTTGTACATTATGTAGAACGATAAAGAGATTCGTAGAAGATCAACGACAGTGAGTAAGCAGATGGTATTAAAAGATGGATGAAGAGGAAATGTATACATATATATATGTGTACATGTGCGAAAGAGAGTGCACATAACGAGAAGAAAGTAATACATATACAAGATCCGATGTTTGTGAGAATAAAAAGGATCAGAGAAACGATGTTTTGATTTGGTCCTTTTGCAAATGTTTTCTAATTCACTATAAACACGTTGTTGCTGACTTGCATTAGAAGAAGAAAATGCTGTGCTAAATCATGATGCAGAAAACATTTCTAGCTTAAGTTAGTTTCGCGAAAAGTGCAATAACTCGTAAGAAACCTATGTGCAATAATAAATTATATTAACACGGTGTTAAGTCATCGTACAGATCGTAATTTTTCTTTTTATATGCATTTGATGGTATATATATATACATAGCATGTCCATGTCTTTATATATGTATTTCACATGGAAGTTAAGTCACGATCGTGTTGTTTATTTTACCTATAATTCATTAATATTCATTGCTCGTTGATATTAAGTTATTATTATGTATACCGAGCAAGATATTTAAAACAGAACACACTTGGAATAACTCGATTACAAACAAATGTTTCGGAATGTGAATTATTTGGATTTAATAATATCATAATTTGTTTGTTAATTGATTTTTTTTGTCTTTTTTATGTGAATACGCAAATGACGAGGTATTTTGTTTATCTGTTTTAAATGTCTCACCCGTTACATAAACGTACATTAATTCGCAATTGACCGTGCAGTATAACAAATTTATATATAAATATACATATAGCGCAATTGAGATGGTTAGTAATGTGCACTAACGCATAATTTGGTTTAGTAATATCACAGGAATAAAAATAAAATAATAATAATAATAATAATGAGAAATAAAAATAAAATGGAAGTGCATCTTGAGATGATCGGCACACAATTGACACACCAATAACGATTATAATTATTATTGTTATTCATGGTATCCACTCTTGATGATTTTTTTAAATTAATCAACGATCTTCAAACGTACCACATACTTTCGTAATATATATTACCTATAGTCGAACGACGCCGATTGGTTAGTGAGCGGCCATCGTTTGTTATGCATTTGTTTAAGCGGCCCGCTTGCCGGGAAACTCAAGCGTCTAGAATAATTAACATTATTTCTTCATCATCGTTGTTCTTATGGATGAGATAATAATTATATTTTTTTTTATTTTTATTTTTTTTTTTTTTAGTGATTATTTATTAACACGGTTAATCAATGAAATCCTGAAATTATTGGCCGTTTGTTGTACGATATCGAAATGGAAGCGGACATCTTGGATTTTTATAAAATAGGGACCACACTATACACGATGATTTAATTTTATTTTTAATTTAATATCTGTTAGCTAATATTATAGTAATATTTTTTTTTATATAATATAATATAACTAATATAGTATTATATTTCCTATTATATAATTAAATTTGATTAATTGCCATAGTTTAATAATCGAAGCAAAACAAATATCTTTGATTAATTTTATAGGTTAACTTAGGTATAATATCCTATAACGTTTAACCTACAAAATATTTGAAATAAATATTTATTCTATTTAATATTAAATAAAATAAAATAATTAATAATATGCTTACCGCTGTGTTGTCGGACTCTTGGGTGGAAGTCCCGTTTCCTTAGAGACTTCCCTCCTCTCCTCAATGTAGACCGTTCTTTCAGTATTATAATTTCCTAAGTTGTTGTTGTTACTATTCCCACCGCCACTAGCTTCAATTCCAGTCATACTATTATTATTATTGTTGTTAATGTTATAACTATTGTTGGACATAACATATCCCCGATCTGAAGCAAATGTTACAGTTGGCGATGCGTTATTAACGTAAGGAGTACGTGGATGTACAGGGAATGCAGGTGTTTGCGGTCTTGAAACACCAACTGTACTTCCGGGACTGACGCTCCTCTCGGTCCACGATGATGCCGAGTCATTGTGGGACTAAACAAACAAAAAAATATAAGAACGATCACCTTACCGCTCATATCGTCTTCCCCTCTTTTTCACAAGAGAAGAAATAAATAAATAAAAAGAAACAAAAAAAAAATATATATATATATAGAGAGAGAGAGAGATTGAACTTGTTCAACGTGAAAAACAGGATCGTGCAGATAATAATCGATCAAAGATAATTATATGTATCTGGGTATACATTATATATATATATTTATAATCTAAGTGTTTTATATGCAGTTTCAGGCTAAGCAATGTGCATTTTCCAAGTTCGGTCTTGGAGTTAGCAAACAAACAATGAGATTTTTAATCAAAAGTTACATTACGTGAGTTGCATCTGATGGATGTCATCATGATTGGGAAAATAGATAGTTGGATAGTTCTTATCATCGAAATGAGGACAATTCAGCTACTACACCATGTTTACGTATGTCCTGTGTCTGTGAATATATGCGCTCATTTCTAAGAGATGTAGTACTCCATTGTAATAGTCCATCAAGCGTATAACTCGCGTGTTACGAATGCTAATGTGTGCGTGTGAATGTGCTTGTGAGCGTGTGATGACAAACCTGTGTACAATTCTGCCATGCTTTTGGCGACTGGTTAGGGGAACAATTAGTGGCAATGCTAGCGACGTTGTTGGTGACCGTTGTCGCGGTAGTTGCATCTATAGTGGTGCCATGATCGTGGTTCTCGATCTTGTTAGTCGCGGAAGTGGATGAGGGTGATGAGCGATTGGGTGATATCTCAGCCAATGAACGAATTAGGCTCACGAGAGGATCTCCTTGAATAGGAGGTGAAGATGACGTTTGTTGATCTACTACTGCTAAAAGTCCTCCTTCATTTTGTTGTCCATTGCTGTTGCTTCTGTCATTGGTTGTTGCATTGTTATAATTTCTTGAATAATTTTGATACGCTGTTGATGTTGTGGTTGTAGTTATGCGATTTCTTGACTCTGGTCTTGATGGTCTAGCCAAAGTTGCACAATTTTTCTCGAGAGTTGTTCTTTTGTTTAATTCGTGACCATTTTCTGGATTGCTGATGCTATTCATCCCGTTGTTCTGTTGTTGTTGTTGTTGTTGTGGTTGTAGGAATTGTTGTTGTTGTCTATGTTCACGCAAAAATGCATCGGCACGTGCAAAACTATCGCTTCTAGATTCCGGACGAGGTGGTTGCTGTTGTTGTTGTCTATCCAAGTTGACTGGACTACTCGATCGACGTTGCATTCCTGTGCTTAAGGGTGGATCGGCTGCAAATACTGCGCGGGGGGATGACGGAGGGCTCTGGAAAGCAAGCCAAGCGCTTCATGCTAGGAAACTAGTGTTCTATCATTATTATCTCGCACTATATCGCAATTGCATTTTGTTTAAATAAGTTTATTATATATTATGATTATGATGACTATTATTATTATTATTATTATTATTCGTGATGAATTATTTGTACGTGTAAGTGTACAATATCGAAGGTAAAGTGCAACAAAAAAGGGAAGGTTTTTTTTTTATCTAAAGCGGATTTGTCGCAGCTAATTGTAATATTGTAATAATTCTATTGTTAAAATTTGAATATTTAAAATCTAAGCTAAAAAAGCATTAAAAAATGCCTTTCGTTTAAACAAATTTGTTTTTGATGAATGAACGTATCTATAAATATCTAAACAGGGTGCATTCCTTTTACTATATATCATCTAAATTTCATCTAAAGTGCAATCTATCGTGCCGATGTACATAAATATATATGTATATGTTGTCTAAACTATCGTTAACGTGCACGATGGAATTTAATCGATCGATAATGGATACAAATAAAATAAAATAATAAAAAAAAAAAAAAATAAATTTTGGAAGAAACGTTTACGAGAACGTGCAGGATGAATTTAAACCGATCTCGATATTTAAATAAATAAACAATAAAGTAGTACTAAATTAAATAATAAATAATAAAATGTAAACAAAGGACGAAGGGGGGGGTTGGGATTTTAGGAAATGATCGAAGCAAATTCTCACCTGACCGTCGTTGTACTTTCGATACTCGTAAGCTCTCTTCACAGAGACGAATGGTCGTTCGTTCATACTTTCAGCCCTTGGTCTGCCAAGAAGGGCGTTACTAGCGTTGCTGCTGCCATTGTACTTACGACTACTTGATCTTTGCGGAAGCAAAGGACTCGCTGGTGCTGAGGTATAAGGAGTCGTTTTCGATTGGGTCTGGTTTATGAAGAAAATCAAACAAATACCAAAATAAACGAAACTATTTTCAAACTAACTATATTCTAATATACTAATTTGGGAATGGCATATATGAAATATATATATATGTATATGTATATATGTATATAAACTTAATTAAAGTTTTAATGAGAATTTACCTGATTAATAAGTGAACTTGGTATCCAAGTATCGTCGTCATCGTCGAGTACAGCAGAATCACTCGCATAACCATCCTGCCTTAATCTTCCTCTTTGATAACTTCGAAGTTCTCCGATAACACGATTCCCAGTTTCCTGTCGCCATATTGTTTTAGGACTCTTTTCGTCCCTTCTTGCAGCAAGTTTTAATTGTTGTTGCCTCAGCCATGACAATCTATCATCATCATCATCATCAACATATTACAATCAAATTAAAATAATACTTTTTAAATATGTAAATTGATATGTTTCATTTAGTTTGTTTATTTTTAGGTTAGTTTCTATGTTAATCATTTTTTTTTTTAAATGTCTTATCGGATAGTTTGATTACAATTAAATAATATAGGGAGTTTGGTTAGAGAGAAAATGTTTTAATCTTTTATCATGTTTACTTCCATATTTGTTCTTGAAAATTGAGTAGCATACAATGAACAATGAGATAGACTATGATGATCATATCGGATGTAACGGTGAATAGAGAGAATGCAGTGAAGGTAATCAGTGTAAGTCACGTTACAGTTCGATGCATCCGATAACTATGTTTCAAAGATGCATAATATTTTTAGATAAACATTTTTTCCTTTTGCTATTTTCTTTTTTTTTTTTTTCTTTCTTTTAGTTAAAGAACTAACGGTTACCAAACTAAGTCAATTGTATCGTATCTTTGGTTGGGTGGAAGTTAACGTTTTATTTATTTATTTATTTTTGAACACATAAGATAAATATACTAAATTATTATTTTTTAAGTTATATAATAAATTGTACTTTTTTTTTTTTTTTTTTTAACTATGGTATATATTTTTTATAATTTAATTTTTTGAACCGTGATTTATCATATTATATTTTAAAAGCGAATATTTTTTGTTCGCAAGCAATAAAAATGCGACTTTGAAGTATATTTCAATATATATAAAAAAAAAAAAAACGTTTTGAAGAAAAAAGAAATACATTGACACGAATTATCCAAGTTTTTTTTTTTTTTTTTTTATGGGAAAACATTTTTCAAGCTTTTCATTGCAAAACTAATAATTTTTTTAACCGTACGTCAGTATTACCATTCATGCATATGTATGAAAGAAAATTTAATTATAACATATATATATATATATATATAAAAGTGAAAAGAAAAATGCAAAGTAATTTATCGTAAAAGGCAAAAGTTTTATTCATATATAAAGTAAGAGAAAATAAAAAAGTAAAAAATACAAAATACAAAAAAAAAAAAATACAAAACTTTATTGGAGCAGGAAAGAATGACGGAAGTTCGTGCTTTATAAGAATATTATAAGAGAGTTGAGGAACGTAGTAGCACACAGACAGCAACAGCCATCGTGTACACCGCTTTTGTGTACACCTAGTTTCTGTTTTAAACGATTTCCGTATCCGAGTATCGTACCCTTTTTTGGTATACATAGTTATGAAAGAGTAGAAAAGTTTCAAAAAGAAGATATACATATATGTGTCCTATGTACTAGCATTGGAATGGGTTCTATAACGGGAACTGACTGGAAACAACTAGACGAAAGAAAAAGTTCAAATATGTTGAAAGATGATGGTATGTGAAAAACAGAAAGAAACATAAAGAAAGGAGAATGAGAAAGAGAATGAGAAAGAGAGAAAGAGAATGAGAATGAGACAGAGAGAAAGAGAGAGAGAGAGAGAGTAAGAACAAGGTTTGAAGATTTTACTACTTCTCGCTCGATTTAAAACGTCTCGCCTGTGTGTACTATATTTACAATTATATAAGAAACAGTTGGAGAAACTTAAAATAGTATAATATATATATATATGTGTGTGTGTGTGTGTATATATATATATTTGTCTCTCTTTGTTATCATTATTCCGTATCGGTAACGAATTCCTTGACTAATTGAAACACTAACGTGTGGAAGAAATATATTCTTCGTTTTAATTAATTTAATTAATTAATATAATTAAATATATTATATTTCTTGTCAAAATAATTGGTATACAAGTAAATTATTATCAATGTCGCGTAATTAACCGTAAATTTTATTAATTTCCTTTTTTTTTCTTTTTTTTTTTTTTTTTAAATTTAATTGGAATTATATTATAAAAGAGAAATAAATAACATTGTAATTTTGGGTTCAACAAAATAAATTTAAAAACAAAACAAAAAATGTTTAATTTTCTTTTAATTGCAAGAAATCGAACACTAAAACTTGATAACATTATATACAAATAAAAATATACAAAATAATTTCACGGATGGTAATTTGAAACGGGATTAACCATCGAACATATTCGACAGGAGACAGGAATAACGAGGACACGCGGCGAGGACTTGAAAATAAGGTTCTCCGTCGAGTTCGTACGAGAGAAAAATAAGTTCCCTTTTTTTCTTTTTTTCTTTTTTTCTTTTTTTTTTTTTCAAGTTGCTTCGAAAGTAGACCTGCCAAACGTCTGTCGGTCTTCTCTACCATAAACGTCGTAACCGTTTCTCTCCACCGACGCACCAGTCAAACTTGCTCTTTGTAAATACCCACGACACGACACGATCAAGAGAAAAGACTAACATAAGGAGAGGAGAGACAGACTTTCGCGAGGATGGCGTTTCTCTCTCGTATGATTTTGCCCCTTTTACGAGTTTGAAGTTTTTAACCGAGTGGAACAAGCAACAGCAGCAGCAACAGCAGCAACAGCAACCACGAAAAGATTGAAGAAAGCAAACTTGACGTACATGTATAACGCATAGAAGGTATCTCAGCCCCCCCTTTCACTCCCCTTCCACCTCTTCACCCACCCATCATCAACCAATCCATCCACCTTCATGAAAGGAAACCACCAAAGCACCGCGAGAAACGAGATGAGAAAAGAGAAGCCGTTTATTTTCACGATTTTGCGTTTAACACGCGCCTTGTATAAAATAGGACCCCTTCTCCAGGCTGTCCACCCCC
>NW_015148997.1:1262742-1276348 GCF_001465965.1 Polistes dominula
GTGGATGGGGAGGATATAAATATGACAAAATTACAAAACACCATAGAAAATACTGCTAGTCTATTAATTGGCTCGACCTTTGATCTATTTTCAGTTAAGGGCTCTATATCCGTGTAGTGGGAGGAGGGAGGGGGATTGTCGCTATGAACCTGTCGTACATTTTTTATTTTTATATTTTTTTTTTGTTCTTTTTTTTTTTTTTTCTCGTTGGCAAAACGTATTTCCGGCAGGATTAGTCAGCCGTTCTAAATGCACTGTGCTAACTACGTTTTCGACGTTCTTCGTTTATCTTTCGTTCTACTCTCATTTTCTCTCTCTCTCTCTCTCTCTCTCTGTCTCTCACTCTACTCTCATTCTCTTTCTCATTCTCTCTCTTTCACTCTTTTATCTTTCTCATCGTATCTCGGCTCGATGGTGTAGCGCCAAGTTATATTTCTGACCAGCCCCTACTTTTTCTTGGATCGAGATTAATTGGACACCATTAAAGTTCCCTCACAAATTATTATAACAAATTTTAATTGCAGTATTATATTATATAATATAATAATATATATATATACTGCAGAAATATAATTAAATATAATATATATAAAAAAAATAATATAATATATAATAAATAATATATAATTATATAAAATAAAATAATAAAATAATATATATAGAAAAAAAAATATAAATAAAAATTATAAATAAAAATATAAATAAAAATATAATGAAAAATTATAATTATAATTATAGATATTTAATTATACAAAATAAAATAATAAAGTAATATTTATAAAAAAAAAATTAATATATAAATATAATTACATTATTAATTATATGATACTATATTATTATTTAATATTATATAATTAAAAAATATTATCTCCGTTAATTAATATAACTCGAAAATTATATTAATGATTTATTAATAAATTATTGTATGAAATAATTCAGATTATTATTATTATTATTATTATTGTTATTATTATTTGAGTAGTTATTAATCGATTTAGTATAGAATAAGATAAGCTTACCGTCATCGCTTATCTCGAGATTCGTGTAGCTGTCCCAATGAAGAATAGGATCGTGATGAGCTGAGGCATGGGGCACAGCGGGTGTTGGTGCTGGAATTGGGCCATCCTGACGTTTTGCATCAGTCGCGAAATAAAGGGTCACTACGCTATCGGGTGGACATCGTGGATCTTCACAAGCTACGTCAAGTTCCGAACGGGGAAATGACACTACGTTTTCTGTGATGACACATGTGTGGAACTAAAATACACATAATTCACATCATTTATTAAATATACATTTTGAAATATAAAAAAAAAAAAAAAACGTTTAATCGATTGAAAAGTTAAGAGACCAAAATTCATCTGATAAATTGAAATATTTTTTGTTTTTACATTGAACTAATTTATTGAGAAAAGAAATTTAGAACTTAAGCGTATAAATAAATCAATTTTAAATGTTTTAATAATAATGAATAATGTAATTGTAATTGTGTTGGTTGGAGATTGAAAATAAAACTTACCTGTAAGGAGAACATAACTTCTCTGCTCTGTTTGGAATATACCCTATGATAACATTTAACGAGTATGTCACCTCTCAAACGAAGACCACCTAGATTAACCGTGAACTCACGAGCATTCGTCACCGAGTACAAATCCGATGTGTAAACGGGCGTCAATCCTTCGTAGACTTTGAGGAACGCTCGACATCCGGTAGGCTCGAAGAGTGGCACTCCGAGTACAGTAAGGTGTGTCAAGTAAAGTGGAGATTGGCTGATTCTCAATGACCCAGACAATAATCCACTGAAGTACTCAATGTATCTGTAAATTATTATTCATCATATTTTTATTAATTATTACCTTTTTTTTTTTTTTAATATATAGAGAGTGATCTGTAACTGGTGGTACAAACGAAAAAGGGGGTGATTCTACATGAAAAAAATAAATCGAAAATATAGAATAAAGATTTCTCGTTTGAGACTTTGTTTTCGAGAAAAATCGACTTTGAATTTTAACAAAGTATGCGTGCCCTTGATCACGTAGGTCTTTCCGATAAGTCCGTAGGGTCTTTCCGAAAAGTTCGTAGGTTCTTTCCGAAAAGTTCGTAGGTTATTTCCGAAAAGTTCGTAGGTTTATTCTGAAAAGTTCGTATGTTTATTCTGAAAAGTTTGTAGAGTATTTCTGAAAAGTTTGTAGGATTATTCGAAAAAGTTCGTAGGATATTTTTAAAAAGTTCGTAGGTTCGTAGGCTCAACTTTTTGTTTTGTTTTTCTTTTCTGTTTCTCTCCCTCTCAAACATATAAATCTAATTTTATAAAATATAATAAATAAATTAAATTACAAGTTTAAAATCTCGGAACTTTATTACAAGTAAAAATGTGATATCGTGATTTTCCTAGTTTTAAAATAAAGAAAGTATTAGATAAACCTATTCTAGTTTACGGTACACTCTCTCGAAGATCTCGATAATAGAATAACACGCTCGTGAAAGCACAAGCATGGTTAATGACATGCTAATGCTTGCGGTTCGTGTAATTAAGGGTGAAACTCGATGAGATGGAATCATGTTGGTCATCGTTTCAAAGAAGAAACAATCTCTCTCTCTTAGTAGAAAGTAAAAGAAAAATAGAATTCAAATCTTTTAATTATTATTCATTATTTTAAATCATCAAAATTATATTTAACAATCTCATATAGTATAATATATATATACATATGCAAATGGGGTTGAAAAATATGTCTTCTTTTCATCTCAAAAACTTTGTTTCCAAAAACACAAAAATTTCTAACTTCAATGATTTAAATTAAATATATTTCTAATAATAATATTAATAATATATATTTATTAAATTAATAAGATTATCTTTTCATAAAAATAATACGAGTTTGTTAGATTATCATCTCGAACTACTATTTTTTTCAAATATCAAAAAATTCCTAACCTCTACGATTTAAATTAAATACATTTCTAATAATAATATTAATAATATACATTTATTAAATAAATAAGATTATTTTTTTCTTAGAAATAACACAAGTATGTTAGATTATCATCATCTCGAACTAATTCATATCTGTCCTTGATTTCCGACATTTCTATTCGTTTAGTTAAATGCATAATATATAAATGATCCTAATCATAACTGTTAATTGAATTCTAGGTTATGTATTTCCATAAACCGTTGATCTATATATATATATATATATATATATATTATCTTACTTTACATTAAATATAAGACTGTAAACTTATGCTGGAAGGAGTCTGATACTTATTAAAGATTTATGGAAGTTTAAACAGGAAGGACGACGTTGAAGAAACGTTACTGGCGTTTAGGTTAGAGAGAACATTATGATTGCGGCTCATTAAACTTGTTACATACAGCTTTTACACGTTGAAGAGATGAAAATGATTACGACGAGTTACTATACTTGGGTCAATGGTGCGTATTATTACGTATATGAAACCGGACGAGGGATTTATTAATTGTCAAGGACAAACCTAAAGTAATATCTTATCTTTATCTTTTTTATCCTATTCCACTTTCTAGTTTTATCTTTTTTTTTTTTTTGTTTTTTTTTTTTAATAAATTCAACCTTTTTTTATCATGTAAATTTTGTTCAATAAAGTTGATCGATTTACGACTCGTATTATTTCAAATCATCTAATTTTATTTCTTCAGTTTGATCTTTCACTTCGTACGGGGGTTTTTTTTTTATCTTATGGTTTTATGAGAATGTTATTAAAAAAAGTTTCTTTCTTTTTTTTTTGTTAATGTAATAATACTGACGATTTGATTACCGTTGGAATGTTGTTGTTGTTTTATACGTGCAAGAATTTGATACACGACGAAAATTTAATCTTTCTGAGATATTGAATTTCAATGTTTGTATTATTTTTCATGATATGTTATACTCATTGTGAAAATAATAAATCATCGTGTAAAATATACAATTTTTTTCTTTTTTTCTTTTTTTTTTGTTGTTAAATTTATATTAGAAATATTATATTATCAAATTATTATAAGTGTATAATAAAAAGAATTATATATCTACACAAATAAAATTATAATTAATTTAATTAAAATTTATAGCTTGTAACTTATTTTACGAAAAGGTAAGATGAAAGGTAAAATGAAGAAATCCAATTATTATAATTGTATAATAAAAAAAAAAAAAAAAGAAATTACCTATAAATAAAATAATTAATTTAATTAAAAAAATATTGAATATACCGAATCATCCTATTAAAAAGATAAAAAATTAATTAGAATTTATACCTCGTATCTTATTTCATTTTACAAAAGGTGAGATGAAAGGTAAACTGAAGAAATATTTTCAAAATAAATCAAAGAAAAATTATACAAAAATATAGAAAAAAAAAAAAAAAAAAAAACAAATATAATACAAAATTAAAAAATATCATGTGGGCAGATTACACGTGTTCGAAGTGAAACCTTCGGAAAACTAAGTTTCGAGAGAAACATACGACTGCAGAATATCAGGAGTAGGATAATTGTTGGGTTTATTTGTTATAATATTATTATTATATTATTGTTATCACATTCAAAAATTATTATACGTTTTATTGAAAACATATATAAATAGATAAGATATTACACAGCAAGCAAGTTCTCAATTCAAAGAAATGAGACGAATTGCTTCTGGTAACTAAAAAATGCATGGTAACTAAAACCACTCAGTTAGTGTAGTAAACACCTCTATAGTAAGGTTTTTTCCGAAAAGTAGTGAGGTTTTTTTAATAAAGTAGTGAGTTTGTCTCTTTTTCTCTCATTACTTAGTATGGCAACCGTTTCATAGCTTCGTTACATAGCTCCGTTTCCGTTTATTTACTTTTCAGATCACTCCCATTCTAAAGAAGTTTTCACTTCAAAAAGAAAGTTTTCATTGGAATATATCCATGAACTATGAATGTTGGTTGGTTGATACGAGGAAGGGAGGGGAAGGGACCACGCCTACGTTTAAAGGTAAAGAAAAGTTTATGGCGTTATCTGAGGAGTTATTCGAGATGGGGAAGGCCGATAAAATGAATTTTCTCGTCGTACGTCAACAGGTAGGTAGGTAGGTAGGTAGATAGGTAGATATAAGGTCGTGTCTGTTATAAGTTGTTACCTTCGATGTGATGGAACTTGTAACGATCCGATCTTGTCATCGAGGAACCTTCTCATCGCGAACCTGTCCAAGGCTTGATCGCGTCCACCACAAATGCTGCTGTAATTCATGTAAGCTGATACCGCCACACCCAATCGTTCCTTGTTACCCCTTTTCATCAAGAAACATAGAAAAAAGAAGAAGAAAAAAAATATATAATATTAATAATATTTAATTTTAATTAATAATCAATAATATAATAATATGATAAAATATTAAATATATAAAATTATAAAATACCAATTATTAATAATAATAACCTTGCGTGTAAAACGACTACACGATTAGGTAAACCGTTCAACCAGGAGTCCAGCTCCTTGCAAAGGGCGCATAATCTTTCCAAACTTGGTGCTAATCCTTGTGGCCAACCAGCTTCTCTCGTATTTGATTCACCTGTTCGTCCTGGAGATGACAGGTTGAATATCTGCGAATATTCGTAATATATATATATATATATATATNATATATTTATATATACATAGTTTAAAATTTTTATTTTATTAATTTATATATTATTATAATAATTATATTTTATTATTAATATATAATAATAATAATATATTTTTAATATATAATTATTTATAATATATTATTTATAATTTTTAATATATAATATATAATTTTATTTTTTATAATATATGTTCTTTATTTATATATTTATTAAATTATTAATAAATATAATTGATTTATTATTATTATAATTATACGATATAAAATTATAGTATCGTAAATACGTTTATATTAATTTTTCCAACAAATATAAATAATAATTAATATAAATAATTAATATAAATAATTTTGTTTTAAGTAATACATAGGAATGCAATGAAAATAAAAAAAAAAATAAAAAATTATGATGCATTTTTGTTTACCATATAATTATCAGCATGTTTTCCTCTAAGAAGTGTAGTGGCATGTTCTAAAACACCTTGTGCATCTTCACGATACCAAAGAGCTATTATCCTTTCCGTGACATAACATAATTCCATAACTTCTGTGACCCTTCCCCCACTGACGCCTTTTCCGACGACGTCGACGCTTGACGAATCCGCGCCGACGCCTGGCGTTCTCGCAGGTGTTCCCGATGATTGAACAGTTTGTACCTGTGGAACATGTTATACTTATATCAATAACAATTACATAAATGCTTTTTTTCTTACAATTATTTATTGAAATGATCAAATCAAAAGTTCTACTTTTATCAATCATATATTATTAGGTCGAGTTATAAGTAACTTCCAATGCGGCTATGTAGAATCTATTCTTCGTATTTATCTATTACTAGGGGTTCCCCGCCACGAGTTGCTGTGGCTCCAATCAGTCCGATACACACGTCTTTAAATCAACGAATTACCTTATACCGCCATCAGTTAAAATCTTATCAAACTAACAGAGATAATCATGACTCTTTGTTAATAAACAAATAATTCGCAATAAATTGAGATATAAACTATCCTATCTTTCAAGTTGGATGATACTGCACACAGTGTGCAAAATTTGATTAAAATCGGTTCAGTTGTTTAGGAGTCCATTGCGAACAAACAACGTGACAAGTAATTTATATACGGATTTTCGATATCACTATATAGATGAGAATTCAGTTAGTCTTCTGTCAACTTTTTTATGCAGTCAATGTTACATTTAACCGTTTTTCTTAACCACTGAAATGGATAATAGTAAAAAGTGCATATTCGACATGTAATGCTTTAAGGAATTGAAACAAGGCAATAGCACTAAAGTGGCAACTGAAAAAATATGCAGCGTATATGGTACAGAACTGATAACTGATAGGCCAGTCAGAAATTGGTTTGTCAAATTCCATTCTGGAGATACGATTCTTAAAAGATGAACCGAGTGTGCAGGACGTATTTCCGACTTTGATGAACCTTTTAAAGGTAATATTGGGGTAAAATCTAATAGATACGTTGAACAATTGCAAAGAGTGCAAAAAAAAAAAAACTCCATGAAAGGTGTCTTGCACTTATCAGTCGTAGAAACGTCATTATTTGTCTCACATAAAAAACGAAAGTTATTTATGACTCGACCTAATATTACACATCCAAAAATAATATTTTCTTCAAAGGTATTTTTATCACCTTCGTATACTTGGGTGCGTAAACGATCCTGATGATGTAACACTGCCGCATGACGTCGAATTTATGATATCACGATAACAAGACATGTAATAATCCAAAAATATTCACGTTTATCCAAACCAATAACTTTCAACTAAACTCTATTATTTATTTATTTATTTATTTATTTGCTTGCTAGCAATAACAAAGAATAATAAAGTAATAGATAAGAATGAAAAGATTAGATCAAAAAATATTTAATGGTGTCACGGGCGGGGGGTTGGGGGGAGTGGTGATGATGATGATCAGGGAACAAGATGAGTGAAGGAAGAAATGAAAACGTAGGAAAAGAAATGGTTTTGAAAGATAGAACGTAATAGAAAGATAGATAGATAGATAGATAGATGGATAAAATAGAATAGGTTGAGTGAAAGAGGAAGATAAATAAACAAATAAATAAATAAATAAAAAATATAATAATAATAAAAGAAAAGATACAAAGAAGACAGGAGTGTAGATAGGATGAGGATGATGGCACCACGTTCCTAGATGCACTGTCGAGTATTGTATTTTGTCTGGTTCTACGAGATAGAGGAGTTACACGCGAGAAAATTATGCACCAACGAGGATTACGAATAGTAGAAACGTAGTAGTCAACGTAGTATTTCTTATATATGTATATATATGTATATGTGTGTAATACTATAGACATCTTTTGGCTTTGAGCTTGTCGCGTGCATTTTAACTTTAACGTTTTTATGTATACATATATACATATATGTGTTAATATGTGTGTGAAGATAGATAGATAGATAGATAGATAGATAGATAGATGTGTGTAGGTGTGTGTATGTGGCATTTAAGTGCATATCCTGTCTTGACTTTAGTATGCGTATGTTCGTCCTCGACTTGGTACATATTCGTGTATGATGTAACGAATTCGCGCAGGTAGCGTGACTTCTCTTTAACGAGCATAGAAGCGTGACTTAGAAATAGATAAATAGATATATATATGTGTGCGTGTAGGTGTGTATGTTGTATTAGTTTATTTGTATATTGTGATTGTATAGACAACGTGCTTAGACGCGATTGTGTGTGTGTATCTTTACTTTAAGTTTATAAATTAAAATTACATAGCACGTATAAGATCGTCTTTAGATTTGATGCTTTAGGAATAGTCATTATTGTTTGTTTGTTTGTATTATGTTTTTTTTTTTTTGTTTTCTATATTAATTAGAAAGTTAATTTTGTATTATGATGGTCAAGTAATGGTCAAGATGGATTATTTGTGATTTTTATCTTTAATACAAGTTTAAGGATATTTGTTTTTAATTTGATGAGATTTATGTTGAGTTTTTGTTTGTCAAAAGTAATATTAATATAATTAAATTATAAAAAATTAAGATGGTAATTTAATTTTTAATATAATATTATTAATAATTATTAAATATAATATATTATTTATTAAATATAATATAATATTATTTATATATATATATAGATTATAATATTTATGAAATATAATATTAATAAAATTAATTTAATATAAATATAATATTATAAAATTAATATAATAATAATAATATTATTATTATTAAGTTATTATTTTAATATTTTAATTGTATTATTATTATATTATTATATTTGTTAATTTAATTTAACTACCATAAAAAATAATAAATTTAATTTGATGAAACACATAACATCAAATTCCTATTAGATTAAATTTAATCCTAATTAATTATTCTAATCGATTATTCCTATCTAAAATTAATTAACAATATTAAACTAATACCTTAAATGTAATATAATTGTAATACGATATTACAAGTTAATATTCCTAATGTTAAAAAAATAATAAAAAATATTCCAAATCAAAGAAATGGGATTCTATCGAAAAATTATCTCCCCTCCCCTCTCCCAAAAAAAGAAAACACTTATAGATATCAGACAAGAAATGAAATATCTTATGGTGTTATAACATTTCTTTCTATCTTTATTTGACCCCATATTAAGAAATCTTTCTTGTTCTTTTTTTTTTTTTTTATTATTTTTACTTTTCAAGTTATTGGCTGACCATAACCGTGAGAAATACGAAGGACATTTCTACCGGTCCGGGAGTGGTCTCAAATCCCATGAAACGACATCTGCGGTAGGAGCTCAAGATGTAATAGCAATTTTACACGTGAGACTTAACGGTGGTAGGGGGATTTATGAGCATACACATTTTTGAACACAATCACGTATAGATATATATATATATATATATAAATATATATGTGTGTGTTACATCTATACATTGACAGAAAGAAAAAGAAGAAAAAAAAATGGGCCTGTTGGACCCATGAAAGAAGGAACTTGCTGCCACGTTATGATCCCATAAACGTATTTTTAGAGACCGCCGAATCTCTCCTTCCACCATAACACATACATACACACACACACACACACTCATGCATTGTAAGAATATATGCAATACACATTTAACATTTCTTATATTCCTTTTTTTTTTTTTTTCAACGTATATGATCGTCCTTTTGAAAAGCCATAGTGACCGACCTACCAACCAACCAACCAACCAACCAACCAACCGACACGCCTTTTTTGTCGGCACGAGACATGGCAATCGTTAAATTTTCAATTTGCAGCCGAGTACGAGTAAACTTGCGTGGGTGAAAACCGCTCGTAGATTCGGCAAAAGTCAAACTAAAACGGTTGATAGTTTTTTTTTTTTTTTTCATGGTTTGCCCCATAATGCTCTTATATAAACATGTATATATGTATGTAGTAAGAAAGAGAAAGAGAGAGAGAGAGAGAGAAAAAAAAATTAAAGAATAATTTTCTTTGACCAATCGTATCTTCTATTTATGATAATGGTATAAGGTTTATTTCGATAACATTTTGGAATTTAATATTATTTCAATGTTTTCTTTTAACTTTTTTTTTTTAAATAAAATTTCGAATTGAGGCAAAAATTACGAGTACACTCCGAGTGCACTTTACTTTGTATCTCTTTCTCTTTTGAATGGTACAATTAATTATTGTAATTGGTGATAACATTGTATATGTAATTATAACAAAGAGAGAGATAAATAAATGAAAATTGGTCAATTTTATTATTTATATTGTAACATAAAATAATTAATGATATTTTATTAAATTTTGTTCGATTCATTGTAAAGTTTATCTTTATAATTATAGTGCATAATTAATATATATATATATATTAAATTTTAAAATTACTATCAAATAAAATTAAATTAAATTATAATAATAAAATTAAAAAATTAATATTAATTTTTATTTAATTAAATATATTAAATTATATAGTTTTTAAAAGAAATAAATTATATACTATATATAATATAATATATAATTTATATTAATATATAAAATTATTATTTTATATATTATATATATTTTTATATATATATATTAAATATATAAATATTAAATGTATCAATTATAATTTATAATACACGTATATAAATGTATATAAAATATATTTTAAATATATTATATAAAATATATATTATATTATACAATTTCTAAAAAAAATTAATATTAATTTTTATTTAATTAAATACATATATAATATCAAATTAAAATAGTTCTAAAAATCTTGTACCATCTATGGTATAAAAATGATGTAACTTTAAATATATAAATATATTATATATATATACCATTTAAGTTAAAATTCATTTATATACATCCACATGTGAAATCATTTAAGTAAAAGTGCAGAAATCATATTAAACGAACCGGTACAAGGTGATTTTATGGTATTAACGCATAGAAACGAGAACGTTACAGTTTGAGTAGGAAGAGACACCCACATAAATACATTTTCACTCTCTCTCTCTCTCTCTCTCTCTCTTCTCTTTCTCTCTACTTCGATTCGAGAGTGAACTCGATCGACTCTTTAAAAGCTCAAACCGATCTCGAGAATTTATTGAATCTACGTCATTTCTCGTTGAAGTATCTCGATATAGTCAATGTTCTGTCGTAACATGGTATAGTCTGTCTGTAAATAACGTGCTTACTATAATTATCGTCTAATTAATTGAGATCGATCGTTGTCGTCGAATGAAACGTTAGAAATTCTCGCATAAAAACAGAGAGAGAAAAAGAGAGAGAGAGAGAGAGAGAGAGAGAGAAAGAGAGAGAGAGAGAGAGAGAAAGAGAGAAAGAGAGAAAGACTGAAGTGAATAAGTGTATATTTCTGTATGTGTGTTTATGTGTATGTGTGAGAGAGAGAAAGAGATAGAGAAAGAGAAAGAGAAAGAGAGTGTGCAATAATTACGCTCGTAAATTTCATTTCTCGCTCTTGGCAAGTAACACGATGAAGTATATTTATTGCTAGTTTAAACGAAGATGATTATAAAAAACGATATTATGCTACCTATTTTATTTCTTTTTTTTTTAATATTTTTTTTTTTATAATATATAAAATAATTCTTTTGTTAATTTGTTCTTAAATGAATAATATATATGTATATATAAATTTTATAATAAATGTATTTTATTAATTTTTTATAATAAATATTATTTAATTATATTTATAATATTAATAATATAATATAATAATATTATAATAATATAATAATAAATATAATATTAATAATTATAATATTATATAATATAATATTTAATAATATTATTTATTTAATTATTTGATAATATTATTTATTTAATTATTTGATAATAAAATTTTATAATAAATATATGTATATATATATTTTTTTTTCTATTCATAATTACGAACAAACTCGTTTTCCATATTATCAAAATGTATTTGTGATCTTATCTACATTTTAATTTATTTGATTATTTTTTTTTTTTTTTTAATATTAACATAAATCATTAAAGAAAGATGAATCTTTTTCTAACATTGAAAACTCTAAACTTCCAAGAAAGTTTATGGTCATCGATAAGAATTGATGATTTATCCTGTTTCTTAAGTACCTTAATAAATATTCAATATTGAAATAACTAATCAAATATACATACATATATATATTTGTTCAAATCAATTTGTGTGAAATTCTTTTTATATATATATTTAAAAAAAGAAGAAAACAAAAAATAAAATAAACGTCCAGTTATTTCAAATAAAATCTAAGCCTTTTTTTTCAACACTTAGATTTTAACTTATACAATTTAATGTGTGCACAATTTACAAATTTTTAATATTTTCATTTGAAATAAATTATACGAGAGGCATCGATTTAAATACACGTAAAAAAAAAAAAAGAAAATTTTATTGATCAAACTTTATAACGATTAAAAAAAAAATAAAAAATAAAATAAACCAAAGTAATAAAAATTGATTGAAAAATATATCAAAGACGAGCAGCAAATATTTACGAGACGGGTAAAAGGGGAAATAATTTTAATATGAAAATGTTATTTTCGTTTTTCATAAAATAATAATAATAATAATATTAATAATAATAATAAAATAAAAAGAAAATGAAGCTGATGAAAAAGAAGAAAAAAAAGAAAGGGATGAGATGTTTGATAATATATAGTGATAGTGCTTAAGAACGTATCTACCTTTTACCTAACCTTACTCTCAGGTGATTTTATTATAAACTCTTTTTAATATAACGCTACCAGATTACCCCGTAGGGGCCCTTTTTACTCGACGTTTTCCTTTTTCCAACTTTAAACGTCGATGTATAAAGAAAATTATTCGTTGAAACGGCAATAAGATAGAATATTATACGAACCACGTTTACCTATCCTATCGATTTATCAGCACGATAACACACGAATATACTACGTTTCATACTTGTAAGCAAGTATATATGTAATTTATTCAAGGAAAAAATTGTTGTGTAAAAGTTTTACTTATAAAAACAAAAACAAAAAAATATTTTTAAAAATAGAAAAAAAACACACACGGTATATATTAGATTGTCAAGTATGAAATGGGGCAAAAATGCACCCCTAATTGAATTTGATTTTGCCCCATTTTATATTTGATAACCTAATATATATATATATTATGTCGAGTAATTATGACTAATTAAAGATTAAACCGATATTATATTATTTTAAAAATAAAACAAACAGAACACAGAGGTTGGGATGGGTGGGTGTGTTGAATCACCCACTTTTAACAATATTTATTTTTCATATATTTGTTTAATTTTCTACCATGTAGAAAAAAATAATAGTTGTACAATTCGAACTTTGGTATTCATAAAAGACTTTCAATACAATATTTATTTATTTGTTTTAAATTTGCAATGTGTTAATTAACAGAATGTTTGTAACATTTCGTTCATTTAGTTCGATAACGTGACATGAATACTAAAAATTCTAATAAAAAATACAAAAGAGAGAGAGAAAGAA
>NW_015148997.1:1278174-1290153 GCF_001465965.1 Polistes dominula
AAAAAAAATAAATAAAAAATAAAAATAACTCGGTTTATTTGTATCCAATTACCATTTCGAAAGTTCTCGTGACTTTGTTTCAATATTTATTACATATTAAATTCATAGGCGGTTTCTTCAAATAGATAGTTCAGATATTTCAAATTAGGATTTAAGTTAAAAAAAAAAAAAAAAAATAAAAAAAAAGGAATTAGATTTTGAAATATTTCAAAATATGAAAATAATTCTAATGATATGCTTCGGTAAACTGAAATCATACGTGAAATTGTTTTTAGATTAAATAGTAAAGTTTACCACACAAGTATGATGATATTATTATTATGGGTGAAACACGAAATGAACCAGAATTATAGTACTTTAGATCGATTGTGTGTTTCTCGTTGTTGTTGTTGTTGTGTAGTAAGTTTAGAGGCATATGTAGAGTTTGTTTTCACTGTATATACAGTATGTATGATAAAGATCGTTATGTGTGTATTTACCATTCATGTTAACATCCAATTTTCTCTAACATACATTTTCCTATATATTATCTATTTTTGATTTGTGTTTGTTCAACTATACTTTCGAATTGTTTAATTTTACACTTTGGTATTTTGTAAAAATTAAGAAAAAAAATTAGACGAGAGATTGCATGAAATATTAATAACATTATGCAAATTGTTATTTGATTTAAAACCTTGTAAAAAAAAAAAAAAAGAAATACTTTCTCATATTACCATATTTTTCTTTCTTTTAAAATAAAACCTCACCTGTTGTTGATGTAACTGATGTTGGTGTTGTTGCATAAGTAGTTGTTGTTGTTGTTGTTGTTGTTGTTTGTTTCTCGCAATGGTATTAACATTTTTTGGCTGTGATTCGTAACCCCCATTGTGCTGAAACATAAAAAGAAATAAAACATGTTAATTCTTCATTTTTTTTTTTTTTTAATTATAAAAACATTTCTTTTCTTTTGCTTTTCGTTTTCGTTTTCGTTTTCGTTTTCGTTGACGTTTTATTATTGAGAAAGAAAATGGTTATTGTTTCGTTTATAATTGCGACAAGCTATTTAAAGTTGTCGTTTGAACGTTTAATTATTCATAATATGAAAGTACAAACCTCTTCATACGTAAATGGTATTATAAGTGTGTTAGTAGCTTTTGCGTGGTATTAGTAATTATTGTAATTTTATTTTACATTTAATATTAATAAATTTTTTAAAAATATTTTAAATGATTCAAATTTATTTTATTTCAAATACATTGAAATATAATTATTGAAATTTTATCTTTATCTAATTTATTTTTCAAATATTTCTTTTTCTTAATATTTTAAATAATTAACATATATTTTATTTCAAATATGTTAAAATATAATTATTGAAATTTTATTTTTAAATAATTTAAAAAACAAAGATTTTAATTAATTTTACTAATTTTACTAATCTTTTTTTTTTAATATTTCTTTTTTCAATATTTTAAATGATTATCATCTATTTTATTTCAAATACATTGGAAATATTATATTAAAGTTTGACTTTGATCTAATTTTTTTCTATAAATCTTCCTTTTTTTTTTTTAAAAAATATTTTAAACAATTAACATCAATTTTATTTCATAATACATAGAAATATTTCATTATACATAGAGATATTCCAAAAAGATCATTGCAATTAATAAACGACGAGACATTTGGCACGATACCACAATTTCTTCTTTTACTCTTGGAACATAGTGTTCCAAGATTTGCACACGCAAAAAATAAAATGAAAGGAAGAAGAAGATAAAAAAAAAAAAAAAAAGGAAGGAAGTTTGGGAGGTTGTGGAAGAATGATGGAAAATGACACACCTCTCTTTCGATGTGCAGGGCTGTGTGCCAAACGGTGAATGCTATACGGTGCAAAAGCGTTTCAGTTTCTTCTCTCAATGGTGTATCATCCTTGAGATTATTGTTCATATTATCCTGTCTTGAATCACTGCTGCAACGGCAACAATTTGCACGAAGCCATGCACGCGACAGGGTGCTACTACTGCTATTCGATGAACTAGTCATATTTTTTTTNTGAAGTGCAAACTTCTTTAGAATCAGAGTGATTTGAAAATCGTGAAACGGAAGAAATCGTGAAACCCCGATGAAACAAAAATAATTAATTAATTAATAAAATTCAATTTTATCATTTTATTCTATATATTAATTAATTAAATTCTATAAATAAAAATTCATTGTCACAATATGTGTTTGTCCACTAATAATTCCGAAACTATTCAACTTATTTTCATGAAATTTATTTCATTTCACTTAATGATTTTTGTCCAACTTAACACATAGCACAATTTTTATCGAGATTTTTTTTTATTATTTTTTATTACTAATTTAAAGATTATTATTTAGAGGTTATCTAGGTTCTGTAAGGTTCTTTCAATAGATGACACTATATTACAATTCAATTATTTCGAAGCTTGGTTTTCTTTCAAGGTTTTTCACTTCTATCGTGTGTGATCTGCACACACAAATCTGTTTCTTTCTCATTTAAATAATAGAAGATAATTTTATCATTCTATTTTGTTTATATTCGATTAACAATAATTATAGTGCCAGCACGTAAATTAATACTGCAAGATTGTATTCGAAAAATATTTCTTCTTCTTCTTCTTCTTTATATTAATTATCGTTTCGTAAACCCTGAGTGAACTTTATAGGAACGAGATGGTTTTCAAAATAAAACGATTTCAGTTGACAACGAGCTGAGAAAAAATAAATCTTCTGTTTGTTTATAATAATTATTATTATATATATATATATATCTTTGGAATGATCTTGTTATAAAGTGGTATCGATAATATAGAAATCTGTAGATCTTTCTTTATCTTTTCACGTATAATATGGTATACTATATAAAACACGACACGTGTCTATCCTCTCATGCGCTGTTACTGCTGTTGTTGCTTTTCCATACAAACGAATGAGCCACCGCCTTTTTTTCCACAACCTTGTTACATCTATTTTCCTCAAACAACAACCTTTTTCTCGTTCTCTTAATTTTATTACGTTTTCGTCCTTTCTCCAAGTAAGACGAGAAAAATAATACATGGAATACAGATATCTTTTGAAGACTGCTGCTGCCGTTGCTGCTGCTGATGCAAACTGTTGTCAGCCGCATATCTCTGGTCCACATTGTACAGGCGCCCAGAGACGTGTTGAACTTTGAACAATCTTCATAAAGAAAGTTTCTTGATCAATTGAATTCTAACAACACCTTTTTCAAATGATACAGACATCTATTGGATCACGTGACTCTCTATAAGGATCACTTCGGAGTTTCAAGGTCAACAGTAGATGCACAATTCAACTGAGTTTCCAATTAACCTTTCTCACCAGATATTTTTATTATTTAATTGTATTATATATGAAAATACTGGGTGCAGAATTTTTTTTCGAGGAGTCTGAAGACAAAATAATACGAAGAGATGTTATGGGAATTTTTTTGGATTATTAGGAAAAAAAAAACCAAAAAAACGCGACCTGGGTCAACCGGGGGGAAAAAAAAGGAACGTCTGCGCTGCACGACCGGGAGGAGCCGCCCCGATGCTGCGGCTGCTGGATAGAGGGATGAAATCCTGGCTGCACTCTGCTAGACTCGACTCCGACTCTCGAGTAAAGCTCCAGAAGGGGCCGGGTGCTGAAAGGAGGGATGCCGAGGGATGTGGAATGAGAAGGGGAACGGGATGGGACGGGTGGTTTGATGGTGGGGGTTGGAGGGAACGGGTGGTTACTAAAGGGGTTAGATTGTGAGGGGTGAAAGGAGGAAGCAAGAGAGAGAGAGAGAGAGAGAAAGAGAGAGCTTGCCAACGTTCCCGGTTACCATGGTGACCGTGTGTCGAGCGTGCGAAGTTACACGCAGGCTTGGGGATTCCCCTGCACCGCCCTAACCTAGGGTTTTGCTCAAAACTACGTTTCCGCGTTGAATCCACTGAGCTCACAAGTGTACCCAGTAAATTCTACTAACTTTATCTCTTTCTCTTTCTCTTTCTCTTTCTCTCTCTCTTTCATTACGAGAAGATACACCTGTATATTTATATACCTGTATAGAAGTGAAAAAGGAAGTACGTGTTACAGCCTACGTTTCGTTCTACTAAAGGGAATCCCAGGGCTCTTTTCTGTGTCTAACCGGAACAGAATGAGGAACGATGAGGATGGGGGTCTTATATATATATATATATATATAGATGTGTCTTGAAACTACTTTATATCTTACCCTCCTTTGCCACTCCCTCTTTCCCTGTAATTAGGGCAAGGTTTCCTATGTTTCAACCACACGCGCTACCTGTTTTTTTTTTTCTTTTCTTTTCTCTTCTTTTCTGTCTTTTCTTTTTTATTATCGTTTCACCTTTGCCATTGCCATTTAATTTCATTGTGGTAACTTGATAACATACGTATGTATATAGGTATATAACTATATATACGCAGAGAAACGCATTTTTTTATTATATTCATTAAGTAATAATTTTAATAATAAAATATAAATTATTTATTTTTAAATATATAATTAAAAGAATCTTTTTTTTTTTTACACAGGTTGGTGGTAATTTAATTTTTTGTTGTATTTGTTGTTTATTTTTTTATTTTTCTAGATTAGAAAAATAATTATCATAATTTTAATAATAAAATTTAAATTATTTATTTTTATTTATTAATTATTTCTTTTTTTAATATATAATTAAAAGAATAATTTTTTTTTTTTTTACACAGGTTGGTGGTAATTTAATTTTTTGTTGTATTTTTTTTTTTTTTTTTATTTCTTTCCTTCTAGAATACAAAAAATAATCTTTACGATCATTGTGTTTTTTTTTGTTTTTTTTTTTTAAACATCGTAAGAAAATTTATAGAACGGAAACTTTGAGATATATATTTCTTTATTCGAGTACGATATTTTCGATTGGATTTTCTTTTTTTTTTATTTTTCTTCATCGTCGTTGTAAGTAAAGATAGAGAAAATAGACGAATTATGTGAATCGTTACTACGAAGTAAGATATAAAGTTTTACAGTTTTACTTAGTAATGGTTAGAAAAAGGAGAAGATACGATAGTAACAAGGATAGAGTAGCATTTTATGAGAAAGTAAATCACTTTGGCAGATATATCTACCTTATTACTGAGAAAAGGAACTTCGTCCTTTACTTCGTTTAGAAAACCACTAACGCAAAATGAATGAAGATAACTGACGATGAGATTTGTCCTTTTGCTAAATCAAATTTATATTATTATTATTATCGTGTTACTTTACAAGGATGATTTTATTTTATTAGATTTTACGAAATTTCTGATTTCTTTGTAGGTACACGGTATTACGAAAACATTTTTAAACACTCGGTCAAAGGTTTGTAATTTCTTAGATTACAAAATTTCGTAGTTTAACCATTTTTGAATATTATTTTAGTGGGAATGTACTATTTGAAGAATTATTGCAAAAATTTTGAAAGATTTCGTATTGACTCGTAAATTATTATTTTTCTCTTTCTCTTTTTCTTGTGTAGAGTTTGTTCTTTCCTGTGTGTTTACTTATGGGTATTTAAATACTTACAAACCATTTAGGGAATAATTTATCGAAAATTTATGCGAAAGATTCTGACTTCTTTTTTTTTTAAATATTTTTCTCAAGATTTCATACATAAATTATATTATATTACTGTGAAAACTATTTATAATAGTTATTATAAAATATAATAGTTATAAAAAATAATAATATATTTATAATATTATAATATAATATATTATAATATTTATAATATATAATATATTTATATAATATTTATTGTATTAGTATTAGTATTATATAGTAATTAGTATTACACATATACTATATTACTTTAAAAATTATTTATAAAAGTTATAAATATAATAGTTATAAAAAAATATAATATATTTATAATATATAATATATAATATATAATATATATTGTATTAGAGAGTATTATATATAGCCTATATAACTATATATTATATTATATTATTTTAAAAATTATTTTTCATAGTTATAAAATATAATAGTTATAATATATTATAATATTATATATTTATAATATATAATTTTTTGTTTGTTAATATTATTATTTTCAATATCACAATTTACTTCTTAAATTTTCTAATCTTCTCTCTCTATTTTTTTTCATACATATTTTACCTCTCTCTCTCTCTCTTTTTTATTTTAATTTTTTTTTTATTTTTAAAGTATCATTGGCTTATTCTCTCGTGTGCAATTAGTTTTCGTGTATTAAAATATAAAATCTTAAAAGTAATTGCATGTACCAACCGAGTTTTTTTTTTCGTGAGAGACTCTAAATTTTTTAAAATAAAATAATTAAAAAAACGTACTTTTTTAGAATTTTTGTAAATAACGACGACAATTCTATTTTTTTTTCCTTTTTTTTTTTTTTTTTTTTTTTAAATTATGTTTTTAAACGAGATTATAATTTTCTTTGCGAAGAGTTCTCTCTATTTATCTTTTTTTACTTTTTACATACTTTGCATTTTTTTTTTTTTCAGAATACTTTATCTATGGTAACACACCATGAAAAGATAGTTGAGGGATTTTTTTTCTTGAAAGTAAATTTATGCTCTGGCAAATCTCAAGTAAGAAACAATGTTTACCGATGAACAAATTCGTCCTTACAAAATGAAATTTACATTTTTTTCTTTTTTTCTAGAACATGGTAATAAAATCTTGTCTTATATCGTTTTTTTTTCTTGTTTTTTTTTTTTTTTCTATTCGACATAAAATAGATAAAGAAGAAAGAACGTTTAAGAGAAAAAGAAAAAAAAAGAAAAAGAAAAAAGAAACGTTGAAGGTTTTTAGATAAATTTACGATGTTTGTAACCTTTCTTTGAATTACATAAGCTTTCGACTTCATTATAAAATTCAGATTTTATCTATGCTGTTCGTTTGATTCCCCTTCCCTTCCAATCTTGTTTCTCCCACTCTCTCAATGTTTTCCTATTAACATCGATTAGATAAAATCTTCGTGTCGAACGTAAAAAAAGACAAAGAAAATCATTTATATATAAATATAGAAAATATATATATAAAAATATAATATATAAAATGTAAATAAAAAAAAAAATATAATACAAAAAATATAAAAAATAATTAAAAAATATAATATAAAAAATAATATAAAAAAAAAAATACATATTATAAATATTTATTAATATAAAATATTTATACGTTCAACATTTCATGTGACGACATTTATATGTATATATAACAAATATAAAAAAATATATAAATAAAAATATAATACAAAAATATAAAAAATATATATTATAAATATTTATTAATATAAAATATTTATACGTTCGAAATTTAATGCGACAACGATTATATAAAAAATATATAAATAAAAATATAGTATAAAAAATATAAAAAATACAAAAAATACATATTATAAATATTTATTAACATAAAATATTTATACGTTCAACATTTAATGCGACAACATTTTAAATAACTACAATACAATTTAAAAAAAAAATAAAAAAATTCTTGATTAGTTATTCGTCAAAATGATTATCATAAGAAATATATGATTCTATGAAGAAGAAAAAAAGAAGAAGGAAATAATAATAATAATAATAATAATAATAATAATAATAAAAATAATAATAATAATGTCACAAAGTATTTATCGAAACGTAATGACTGTAAATACATGACGGGGGAGGAGTTTTAAGAAGCTTAAAGAAGAAGAGAGGATTACAAATACTGGTTTCCCCCCACATACGTGTGGGGGGGGGTGCTGGGGGGACAAAAAAGTTACTATACGGAATGTCTAAGAATCGACGACGTGACGAGCATAAATAAAATATAGAAATAGTATTTAAATCGATTTAAATACTAAAGTTAATACACGTTCGATCGACTAATCCTGACTTAATTGACTTATGCCTTGAGAAGAATGTAAGTGTAAGAGAGAGAGAGAGAGAGAGAGAGAGAGAAAGAGATAAATAGATAGAAATGATAGATAAAAATTTTCAAATGCATTACGTTCAAGAATCACGTATAAAAGATCAAAGGGAGTGTAACACAGCTGCTAGACTTGCTACGAGGAATAAAATATGCGATTAATCGTGACGTATGATCTTTGGAATGAACATATATGTATATATATATATATAGTTGATGATTCTAAAATGTGATCATTATCTTCGAAGAATAATTTATTACATTTTATACATGCAAATTATTAACTTTTTCTTTTTATGTATATATATATATATACGTACGTATACATGGTTGATTATTTAAAAAAAAGAACTAGACTAGTTTTCTAGGTTACTATCAATATTTGTTGTTGTTGTTGTTGTTGCTGTAATCACTTCGTTTGAATGAACTTTGATCATATTAATAAAATATTTGATGACGTTTTGGGAATTTTGTTTTTTTTTCGTCAACATATTTTGGAATAATGAAAAAAAATTAATATAACAGTAGGAAAATAAAAATGTAATTTTATAAAAAAATGAAATTTTTTATGTTCACAGTATTAGCGAATTTAATTATTCATTAATTACGATGTTAAATAGTTTGAAGTAACCTGTAAAATAATAAACGTGGTAGTTTTTCAAATAATGAAAATTGTTAATGTCAAAGGGGGTTTTAATTTTGAAATTAATATTCAATTACTTTTTTTTCTTTTTTTCCTTTCTGAAATATATAATACACACACACACACACACACACGAAGATTGAAATTACTTAAAGAAAATTATTTGACGAATTTTCGAAAAAAAAACTTCGTGTTAACTCTTTGCGGCATAGAATTTCAAATAAATAAAGTAGCCCTATGATGTTGCATAGAAATTTGATTACGTTTTAAATAAAAACAAAATTGGTATATTTTTTTTTTTTTTTTATAAATAAAGGTATTATTACATAATGTAATAATGTAAAAATAAAAACAAAAACAACAAAAAGATTTTAATAATTAATTTGTTTTGCGTAAATATGACGAAATATGATCATCTTATGAGCATGTGTTGTAACTATTGTAATAATATTTCAAGGGTGGGACTAATTAAGTCCCACCGTGTATTACGATGTATCAAAAAAGGTGGGACGCTTTTAATCGTGCCCCAAAGAGTTAATTGATAAAACAAAATTTACCAAAAAAAAAATAATAATAATTCCATAATAAATATATGCAAATATATTAGAAATAATTTCAAAGAAAATAATTCCAATGAAATGAAATGAAAAAAAAAGAACAAAAATTACATTAAAAATGAGAATGTGAGATAAATGTTTAATAAAATACAAAAAAAAAAAAACTAGGAATATCATATAGTTAATAATCTTATGTTAGAAATTTAGTTGATGTTTCTTCGCGCGTGTGTGTGTGTGTGTATGTGTGAGAAAAAATAAAAACGAAATAAATAGAAACGATAAGTTATATAGTTAATATTATAGCTTGTTTGCTAACATTGGTCACACGAGTCAAGGCCGTGACGTTACGTTGGTAAACAGGAAAGGAAGGAAGGAAGGTTTGTTACTAGTAGTAGAGAACCACGCGTGTATTACACTAAGAACGCATGTTACCGACTTAATGGCCGACGATATTACATAAGAAAGAATCGTAGTTTTTTCCTTTCTTTTTGTTTTCTTTTTTGTTATAATGTGCAAATAACGTTTTAAAACGTCCTTTTTTTCTATTTATTATTATTATTATTATTATTATTATTATTATTATTATTATTATTATTGTAACTATATCGATTCTTTACATCTTACACATTTCTCTATTTTTCTTTTTCTTTTCTTTACAAATATTTGTAAGTAAACGTATTATATATATATATATATATATATATATGTATGACGTATATGTATGATGTATATGTATGATCTCACAGGAAGTTGAATACGATTTCATAGATTTTTTAACGTACCTATGCTTTTTGTTCATCGATATAAATATTTTCTCTCATGTCAAGCGAAGAAAAAGAAAAAGAATAAGAAAAAGAAATAGAAGAAAGGAACAAAATGTGAGTGAACAAAAACGTATGGAAATTTATATAAGTGCTTTATGACGAATTTTTTGGTCGTGAAATATTTTTCAATAGAATATAATGCTTGGTTTTTTTTTTAAATAAAAAAAAAATTAAAAAAAATAAAAATATTATTTATTATTATTTTTTTTTTATTTTTATTAAAATAATAAAAATTCCATATGCAAAAATATAATATAATCTAATATATAATATAATTAATATATTATATTATAATTATATATATAATAATTAATAATATATTATATTATTAATTATATTATAATAATATTATATGTAATATGAATGTAAAAAAACAAACTTTAAATGCAAAGGGTTAAGAATACGAAAAATACAACAACGTCATCGTAAATAAAAACAAAACCTAAGCAAAATTATACATATATATTTATGTGTGTGTGTGTGTGTGTGTTTGTGTGTGTGTATGTGTGAGAAGATTCAAGGGAATTAATTTATCGTGGCGATCGGTCGTTTTCAACTTGTTTTTCTTATTAGAAATGTTCTTTGTCGTTGTTGTCATCGTTGTGGCGATGACGTTTGCAAATGTCTCTCTGAAAAGGGGAGTCCCCGGAGTAGAGAGTACCAAGCATAACCCAAGAACTCTCTTGGATAGTCGGTAACATGAAAGGGATTATAAGCGGCGAGGAACGCATCGAAAGGGTCTAGGGTCAGCGATAAAGGCGAGCTCGAGATAAGCCTTTACATCCTCCTTCTTACTTTACCTTGGCGGTCTTTACGATCGTTATCAAGATTCACGTTGTATTTAATGCCGAGTACTCATCGAAGTAAGAAACTATGAGAAAAGTAACTAGGACTCTTTACGAAAGTACGAAACTAGGAAAAGGAAGAAAGGAAAGGAAGGAAGGAAGGAAGGAAAGAAAGGAAGTAAATAAGATTTCTATTTAAGTTTAAATACTAAATTACATTGTGTAGAACACCTAACAGGTGACAATGACTTACTTTAAATAGAAAATTATTTATTTTTTTTTTTTTATATAGAATTAGATTTTAGTAAATTGGTTAGTGAACAATATATATGGTAAAGTTATATATATATATATAAAATAATAAATATATATTTATTATATTTATATTTCTTATAATAAAACGTAACCTAACTTAACTTAGGTACGTTATTACCTAACGTTTCCTAAGTATATATATATATATTTATATATAGGTATATATAAGTTCCTAAGTAATTTAGGTATTTATATATTAACTTATTATTTTAAATAGTATAATATAAGTAGTATAATATAAATATACAAATATATAATATTAGTATAATATAGTATAATATAGTTTAGTATAATATAGGTATATATATATATATATATAAGTTCCTATAAGTAAACTTAGGTATTAATATATTATAACTTATTATTTTAAATAGTATAATATATTATTATTATTATTATTATTATTATTATTATTATTATTATTATATATTTTATTATTAATTATATATAATATTATTGTTTTATTTAATTATTTCATTGTTTCCCATAAAAGAGGATTCGAGAATGCAAAGGATTTAATATTTTATCATTCCCTTATTTCCCCAATGCAACATTGAGAAGAAAATTGGTGTTAAAACGAAATTGGTGTTTTATTAAAGTCGATCGAAAAATCGAATAAAAAAAAAAAATAAAAAAGAAAAAATTGATCGTAAGATCAAAGGGACTAAACAACGAATAAAGTGGAATAGAAAAAAAAAAGAAAAAAAGAAAGAAAATAAATAGGGAAATACTTTGTGGGAAGAATTCTTTACGAAAGAACCAACTACGAGGTAGAAAATGTTAGATTCAAGTACGAAACGAGTTTAAAGAAAAGAAATAAGACAAACTCTTTTGGTATCTAAAAGAAAAATTTCCTTTCCTTCCATCTTTCCTTCCTTTTCGATGGTGGTTTTCGATTCCGTTTGTTTTTTTTTTTTTT
>NW_015148997.1:1306871-1321526 GCF_001465965.1 Polistes dominula
GGGGAGGGAAGAGATTTAAAATAAAAAATAAAAAAAAATGTATCGAATCAAGATTAGAGTCAGAGATATCGGGAAATGGAATATCGTAATATTTGATAGGAAATATTTTACCAAAAGTTCAAAGTGTGAAGAACTAGGGGGTGACCCGTTTATATTTTCCATAGAAAAAAAAAAAACAAAAAATAAAATAAAGTAAAAAAGAAAAAAGATCCTATATCTCATTTTACAGGATAGACAGAAAAAAAAAAAAATCATCGTCTAGCTCAAGTTAGGCCCAACCCAGACCAGCTGCACCATTAAAGAACACGTTCCAGCCCATGACGACGTTTTAACAACGTCAACCCTATATACCCAACACTGGCCAGAGTTTCGTCTTTTTCGGCGAACGATAAACTAGTAGACACAGGACACGCGTACAAATTTCTTGCTTACAAATGGGACCGACAAAAACGACTACCAGGAAGGAAGGAAGGAAGGAAGGAAGGGGAGAAAAAAATCTAAAAAGAAAAAGAAGAAAAATGCCAGCTGTGGAATTTTCAAAGACCTGCTTGTTGTTCTCTCTCACATCCCTCAAACATCTTTGCAATTCGATTCCCAACGCACCACCCTTAAAATCTGATAACCTTATATATATGTATGTATGGTTATATGTATATGTATATGGTTATATGTATAGTTATATATGTATAATATTATTACTATAATAATCTATATTTAAGTATATATAATATATTATTTATAATTTATTATATACTTATAATATATATATGTATTATTATTATTATTATATAAATATATATTTATATCATAAATTTTATTAATATTTATTATATTATTAATTATATTAATATAATATTTATATTATATATTTATTATATTATATATAAATATATTATATATAATTATTCAATTCTAATTTAATTTATTTAATTAATAAATACTAATATACTATAATAAAATTTTAAACTAAAATAATAATTATATTAATATAATATTATATATATATATATATAATAATTATTATAAATATATTATATATATATTTATTATATAATTATATATATAATATAAATAAATTTATATAATATATAATAATATATATAATAAATAAAATAATATAATAATAAATAATAATATAAATAATAATTATTATAAAAATATTATAAATATTATTAATATATTAATTTAATATTTATATATATTTTTAATAATAATAATAATATATTTTATAACTTTGAGTATATCCACAAATATTAATGTGTAAGAATATAAACCCTAAAATTCCATCTTTCACCAATGTATTTGATATATCATACACATACACATCTATACATATTTCTAAAACGATGAAATATTTTTAATCGATCATTGAAAGATTACAAATCTATTACAATTACACGATCTATCAAACATTAATTATTATTATGAAAAAAAAAAAAAAAAATAATAGATGATAATTACAAAATACAATATTATTTTGTTGTTTTATCATAGAAAGACGAACTATGTATGTACCACCCGTTGAGTTAATTAACTTATACGAAATGAACGAAGAAACTATATATAGGTACATATAGTTAAGTATACTTATAACTAGCAAAAAAGAAAAAACAAAATGTCGGAAGATTAATCATGACCCGGTAAACTGAGGCTGCTGAGTACTCCTGAGAAGAAGACCTACGCAATCGGGAGAATAGAGGTAGAGGTAACTTAAGTTTCTAACTTCTTGGCAAACGTTTATATACATGTACGTATGCATGTATGTATATAGTTCGTTATAAGATTTACATTAGTGTGTGTAACGTAATTAGAATAGAGACGATGACCTGTAGACTGGGTCTTCTATCTACGTGGACTCGGATTAAACAAGGCATCATCTTTCCTTCCTCATTCTTTATCTTCTTATTCTATTTTTATTTGTATTTTATTTAATTAAACAATAACCTATATTAAAAATATTCATCTTATATTAATCAAATAAATGAAATGTATTTATAAAATGTTACAATTGCAAAATATGAATTAATCTTTAGTTTATCTTTACAGTAAATATTTTAACGAGCTAGCGTATGTTGTCAACCCAAGGTCAACTTAATCCGAGTCACGAGGTTATCCAACGTAGTAGTAATAGTAGTAGTAGTCATAATTGCTTAATTAGGTCGACGTTGTGCAAAATAAAAAAATATGAGAAGAAAAAAAGAAAGAGAAACTCGGTTGGAATCATCGTGCGTTGTCTTTCACATCAGCGAAATTATACAAATCGATGATGTCATAGAATAATCCTGTTGACGTCGACAGAAATATACTACCATATATCACTTGAGTCATCCAATCTCGTTAAACTTGATTGGGTAGAATTTTTTTTCAAAAAATATTATTAAAATACATACACATATGTATATACACAACTATAATTAATATAAACATAAAAAAGAAAGAATATGTTAAACGAACGATTAATAAATGCACAATTCATTATTCAAAAGTTCTTCCATTTTGTAATGTACAAAGTTCTATGCGATGTATACAACTTTCAGTTTGGTTTGTTATTTTTTTTTTTTTGTTCTTTTGTTCTTTTTTCTTTCAAAATAATTTCAATGAACCAACACCACAACGCTAATATAACGAAAAAAAAAAAAAAAAAAAAAATCCAGGTGAGATCAAAAGAAAGACGAAATTTATCATAATTGATATTTAACCCTTTGAATGCTGAATACTTTCAACCAAATTTTAATTATAAATTATATTTAATAATTCAAGCTTTTGTTCTTGAATATAATTTAATTAATTAGTATAAACATTAAATACATAGACCACTTTGGTAATTTTTACCAAACGCATATATGCGTTCATAACACTCTAAGATAATTAATCACAATAATTAACATGAAAAGTTTATCCACCAAAATTAATTAGATCGTTCATTGAACTAAGAATAAGGAAGGAAGGAAGGAAGGAAGGAAGGAATAAAGGTAAATTATTGGATTTGTCGGAACGTTCGTATAGAAACATAGAAGAAGAAAATAGTAAAGAAGGGTTGGGATAGGGGGAGTTTTAGGAGGAGGGTTGGGTTTTAGTATCCTGGTTTCTATATGCTCGATAGGTTCTCATTAGTGACAGTTGACCTAGAATCGAAGCTCCCAAGTCGTCTTATTCGTCACTATTGATAGTACAAAAGGGAACACAGCAGTTACATCAGCACAACAACAGCACTACCAACAGCAGTAACAGTAACAACAGAAGGAAAATAACAGTAACAGGTTATAGGGGAGTAGTAACAACATCAAGTTTCGTGTTTGAAGCCCGGAGGCTCTGAGTTCTCGTCTAGTACGTCGTCATAGTCATCGTTGTTCTCATCGTCGATGACGAGATGGGTTGCCACCCTAGGAACGAGATTCAATTGGATGTACCACTTGCATACCGATAGTCTTTGCCTTTAGGGAAACAATAGGTTTAGTTCCCTTGCTTGTGTTCCTAACTCTGATGTGAGTTACGTTGCTGAAGATGCATGAGAATATATACCCTTGTATGACTATATATATATGTGTTTGAATGTGTGTTTGAATGTATGGGTATGATGTTTGTGTGTGGATGACTATCACCCCTGACCTACATGGACGCAAAATTCAGCAGCGCAGGCTTCATCGGTATTTTTCCATCCCCCCCCCTCTTACTCTTACTCACAGTGCCACTGCCACTCCCACTACCATCCCCGAGAGAATTTCAGAATCCGTTTGGTTTTCTATTGGAAACTCACATAGATTTATTTTTTTCTATTTTCTATTCTTTCTCATTCTCTCTCTCTCTTTTTAATTTTTTTTCTCGTTTCTCTGATATTTGCCATTTTCAAATAGGTAGAATCTATAGATATCACTAATTTGTTCTATTTTTCTATCGTATTAATGAGAAGATATATTTTATAGGTGTGTGTATATTATAGGTGGTTGGATAAACGCGATAATAATAGGCATAATGATAAAATTTACTATTAACAACCCTTAGGTTACACATTTATTTGAAAATAAAATAATTTATATTATTATGATAATTAATATATAATAATAATTATAATAATATATAAAAATTATTTTTATATTATATTTTGAAATAAACCGAAATGAACCAATTAAATCTCATTTTAGTTTCAATGACATATTAGAACGTCATGTGCATCTTTGCCCAAACAAATGCATGACGTACTAATACGTCAAATGTAACCAAAGGGTTAATTAAAAATAAAAAATAGAAAAATAAAATATCTAGCCACTATAATTTCGTTTTTTTTTTTTTTGAGTGAGTGACTCAACCGTGATTTATCATACGTTACTTTTCTGACCTTACTACTGACCGTTAAGAAAAAGATATAAGATGGAATAGAGAAAGAGAATATAAAAGAAGGAACACGAAGTAGAAAACGTTCGTTCGTTCTTTCTTTCTTTCTTTCTTTCTTTTCATCTAACAACGAGAAGGAGGATTGAGATAATATCTACGCCATCTGCCTCAATTCATAATACTTTCTTCTCTGGGTTAGCCATTTTAGTCGTCGTTTCACGTTACTTCATATTCTTCGTGAATATCATTCTAACTTGATAAAGAAAGAAAGAAAGAAAGAAAGAAATGGAATGAGAGAAAAGATAAAAATGGTTAAGAAGAAGAAGAAGAAGAAGAAGAAGAAGAAGATGAAAAAGAAGATGTTTTACCGTTTACACAAGAGAAGAGAAAACCATTTTCTCACACTTGGGTAAAATAAAATTTACAGACAGAACAAAAAAAGAAAAAATTAAATAGAAAATAAGAACAACTGGTATTTTTCGAATTGGTTGATAAAACAAAATGTAGAAAAAAAAATATATCATCTTATATAATAAATTCTCGTATCTATCTATATCTTATACATAATTACACACACACACACACACATATATACATATATGTAAATTAGATAACGATAACAGGACGCATTAATTACTGAGAGACAATTTGTTTACTAATTAGATAAAACTTTCGAAAGAATATTATTCTTCGTAATAAAAATTATTATTGGGGTTACCTAAAAAGTGTTCACGTTGATTCAAAACAAAAATGTATATTAAAAATATTAAATAATAATATAAATTATATATATATATAATTTAATAATTATATAAATAATATAAATAATAATATTTTTAATATACATTTAAATAATAATAATAATACAATATAATAAATATACAATAAAAAAAAAACAAATAATAAATTATTCATCATTAAAATATCGTTTGATCGAGCTGTAAAAAAGAAATGATAGAATTTAGGTTAACACGTTCTATGCCACGTGTACCACCGGTGGTACACGTTAAACTGGTTCTATTCTAAAAGAATATTTTTATTAAAATATTGGATGCATTATACAAAATGCAGTATAAAACAAAGCACATAACTTTGTTTAATTGTTATATTTACAATAATTAATAATAACATGTAATAGTTGATTCTTTTAAAGTAAAATTAAATGGCCTAAATGATAAGTCAGCTAAAAAGGGCTTGGCACAGAACGTGTTAATTAAAAAAAAAGAACAAAGAAAAAACTTACCATTACTAGTTGACCATTGGTCGGACTAGGGCTAGGACTCGGTGTTGAATTTGGTGTTGAAATGTCACCCGATGCTGGAGACGGGGAACCACCACCACCACCACCACCACCACTACCAACGTTGGTAGTAACACTGCCAACTGTTGGAAATGCACGAGCTGGATCAGCTTGCCATTGTTTATGTATTTGTTGCGAGGTGTCCCGGAAACGCGCACCCTGGTAATCCAACAGACACAAACAAACATAAAATTCATATTGAAGTCGTATTAAATTATTAATAATTTAATAAAATGATTTCCATTTGAATATTCATGGTAAATGCGATTATTTTTGATAAAATTAACAAAAATAATAGTTTCACTTGTTATCATTGTAATCAAATGATGTCTCAATTCTCGATTTCATTTAATCAGTTGACTGTGGAATTTAGTTTCAAAAGATCACTCACAGGGTGCGGAATTAAAAACATACGCAACGACGTGTATACACGTCGAACGCATTTAACTAATTAATTGAAATCATTTCGAACTTGAAACTACCTAACCAACGTTCGAATAGATACTAGTTTAACACGCGTGTTTCAATATCATAATATATGTATATTACATTATTTACAGTAGTAGGTAGCAGTAAATGCGCAGGTGCTGATTACGGAAAATGTTCTCTTGTCGATTGTAAATAGAAATAACACACAAGTATATATATATATATCTATATATATGTATATGTATATGTATATGTATATGTATATCTAATACATGTGTATTTGTATAGACGAGTGTTCTACTTTTATTATTATTATTATTTTTTTGTATTATCTGTTTATCTTTCTTCTTATTCCTTGAGCGTAATTACAGCATGTAAAACAGTAAGCACAACCGGTGACCGTATTGAAATATACGTTGTTAGATATTTTTTAGAATCTTATGCCAGAGGCTTGTGTGTTCCGGTAAAAGAAGAAAAAGAAAAAGAAGAAGAAGATGAAGAAGAAAAAGATGAAGTAACACTTGCATCCTTGAAATAATTGGATCTCATATAATATATGTTTGAATTGTCATTGATAATATATGTCGTTGTATTATTACTCGATTCGATTAGTCTCGGATATTTGCTTTTGAACAATCGTCTATGGCAAATGTGATCGATTTGCTTCGTCGACTAGAAAAGTCTCAATCGTAATACAAATATAAATATATTGCATCTATAAACATATGTTAGAAATATATATATATATGTGTGTGTGTGTGTGTGTGTGAGAGAGAGTATGTTTTTGAAGTCATCGTTAAAAATAATATTTCTACTGATAAGTGCATTTTTTTTATTGCAAATGTATTTTAAAACGATAAGTTGATAGATAATTTATTTTTTTTTTATTTTTTATACATACGAATTTTGCAATATGTAATAATTAATATTACCAATTAAAATCAGAGCAACGATATATAAAATAAAACTTTAATTAGAATATGTTATATTTAAAATAAAAATGCTACATTTGATAATGGCAAAATTCACATGGTGTTATATTAACACATATCAATTATTAGTGTATATTTTTTTACATTAAATTTGAAATTATTATTATTATATTATAAAAAAAAAAAACTAAAACTAAAAATTCATCAATAGAAAAAGCAATAAATGTAGAAACTATGATATGTAAAATAAAACCTTAATTGAAATATGTTATAGTGAAAAATACTAAATTTGATAATGACAAGATACACATATTTGTGTGTATACTCTTATACATGAAATAAAAAATTATTATTACATTATAAAAAAACCTAAAACTAAAACTAAAAATTAGTTCAATATAAAATATTTAATTGTAAATGATAAATGTTAATAATTCGTATCAATTATTTTCTTATTTGTACAGATCACTAAGAAGATAATGAGTATTGCTATAAGTAATTAGTGTATGCAGTCAACTGTATTCGTATGCGTGTATAAGTGTAAGAAAGAGATTGAAATGAAGTACATGTTGCAAACCCACATGGAAAGAGTTTGTCTGTAAAAAAAAAAAAAAATAAGGCCCCGGAGGCCAACTTATAAAATATCGTGTGCGCGTGTCCGCGACCCCTGAAAACGTAACTACTCTAACGACGCGGTAATTACACTTGTGCAACGACATACCGCGATAACAATTAGCATTAGGATAAGAGTAATGGCGACTACGACGACGACGACAACTATGATGGTGAGAGAGCTTGGGCTCTCCTCTCTTCCTCTCTCAACAACGCCTCTCTGCTACCTTTCTGCCTTTCTCAACGATCTTTTCTTCTCATTTCTACTACCACTTGAAAGTCTAATTAAGAGAACACTTCAACATTAAATGCCGTTTATATGACTTTTCTAACGTTGCGCATGCGTATATAAAAAAGAAATAATTTTATGATGAATGAGGTTATGATCTGATTTTAGCATTTTTGTTTTTTAAATTATAATTTAATTATATGATGATTTTAAGGTTTAAATTGTGCTGTAATATAAATAGAATGTATTAGAATATTCAAATAATTGTTAATTAAATGAAATGAATGTGTATTGATGTTTAAAATTACCGTGTATAGGTTCGGAGTACCGACCTCTTCGAAATTCACCTTCAAACTGATACGTTGTCATCAGTGAATATTCTTTTATTCAATGTTGTTTATATGACTTTTCGAATGTCGCACATGTGTTCAACGGTAATAATAATTCTAATAAAGAGTATTTAATATTATAACGATCTGATTTTAGTATTTTCTTTCATTTTAATGTAATTATTTTGATACTACTACACAGTGATGACTACGAGAGTCAAATTTTACTGTAATGTAAGTAGGGTGTATTAGAATATTAAAATAATTATTTTAATTGTTAAATGAGAGTGTCTATCACACTAAATTATTATAGTATATATATATGTATATTACTATTATTTATATAATTATTATTTTTAATAATTTTATTATTATTATATAATTAATATTTATATAATAATTTAATAATAAATGATAAATTAATAAAATTATCTAATAAAGTGTATTTAACATTATAACGATCTGATTTTAGTATTTTTTTCATTTTAATGTAATTATTTTGATGCTACTACGTAGTAATGACTACGAGGGTCAAATTTTGTTGTAATATAAGTAGGGTGTATTAAAATATTAAAATAATTATTTTAATTATTAAATGAAAGTATCTAACACTAAATTATTATTTAGTATATATATATATATATATTACTATTATTTATAGAATTATATAATTATTATTTATATAATAATAAAATATAATATAATATTTATTATCATTATTAAAATTCTTTTTTATTAAATGTACTATAATAAAAATATTTTTCCAAAGTAACAGGACCACCTAAAATTACGAATTCTCAAGATTTGTAAATCACGTGTTATGCGTGTATGTGTGCGTGCAGAGTGTGTGCGTGTATCCTTGATATTAAAATAATTTTTTAAGTTATTATTAAATGAATGTGTCCACCATTAGATTATTATTACTATTATTTAAATTCTATTTGTTAAATGTACTATAATAAAAATATTTTTCCAAAGTAACAGGACCACCTTAAATTACGAATTCTCAAGATTTGTAAGTCACGTGTTTTGCGTGTATACGTGCGTGCGTGCGTGTCTCCTTCGAATCGATGGGCCAACCTACAAATGCTATTTATACGATTCGTACGTAGATATAAATATTTAAAGTTGGTCGCTCTTGATTCAGCAAGAATTTCAAATTTATTTACAATGGTCTACGAAAAAAAAAAAACAAAACAAAAAACAGAAAAAAAAGAAACCAAGATTTGATTACCTTATTGTTTGAACCAAAAACCAAGATAAGAATATTTGAATATAACAAAGTTTAATATTTCTACACGATCGTGATGTGATCCTTATCGATCATGGATCAACGAACCAAAACCGGATGTCGTTGGGTATAGAATTTTCATTTGTTTGTTTGTTTGTTTGACAATTCGATAAACTTTTAAATTATACGATAAAGATTACATCTAACATTGAGTTCGTAGAAGACATTTTTCATGTTACGGAATTGATATCAGAATTTTTTTTGAGTTTTAATGAAAAACGAGAGAAAGGTAAGAATCACGATGAAGCGGTAAAAATTCACGTGACTTATATGATACACGTTTTTTGTTTTTTCTTTTTTTTTTTGGATAAATGCCAGGATAAAAATGAAACCTTTAAGATGTTCTCATAAAAAAAAAAAAAAAAAGGAACAAAGGAATGTTATCGTCAAAAAATAAAAAAGAAGAATTAGATCAAGGAATTCTAACTCGAGATTCGATAATTGAATCGCAATTGGAAGGAAATAAAAAAATAAAATTTAAAAAAAAAACAAAGGGTTAAAAATGGTGTACAACTGAATTACAATTTGGGGGTCAAAGAAAGAAAGAAAGAAAGAAAGAAAGAAAAAAATTATCTTCACCCTTTCTATCTTCTTTTTTACGTATAATATCTTTTTACGTATCTTCTTTTTATTCACAGAGAAGAAAAATCTGAGATACATCGCGAGTGAAGGAAAAGAGCATAAAAATTTCTCATGAAATTTTCATATCTCGTTCGAACATCCGGGGTAAATAGGGAAAACTGTGAAACGGTGTATTCGTTGAGCTTACACAATCTTCAACTGCATATATACATATAATATATATATATATATGTGTGTACTTATACATATTACATCAATGTATCTAAAAAAAGAAACGTTTTCTTGGATCGACATTATTATTTAATGTAAAAGCAACGAATAAATCTTTACCTTTTCGATTCTCGTATAAAAAAAAAAAAAAAAAAAAAAAAAATAAAAATGGAATATTTTTGTTTAATGCAAATTTGAAACGTTTGTTTTGCCATTTTTATCTATTTTTTTTTTTTATCAGTGTTTTATTTTTCATATAAAACACGTGTTTCAATTGTAATTGTAAAATTTAACGTGTAGAAATGAATTTACATAAAAAAAAAAAAATATTAAGATTATATAAATATTTATATAAATACTTTTTTATATTACATACAAATTATATAAATATAATTATATAATATAAATATAATAATAATAATAATATATATAAATCAAATTAAATATATAATATAAACAAAATATTAATACATAATATTAAATATATATTAATTTTTTCCTTCCACCCCCATAAAAAAGAAAAATAATTTTTACAACCCTTAACCATTGTTCATACTTGATAAAAAAATATACTCGAGATATTTTAAGGATTTTTATTCGCTCGTAAAAGTTGCGAGGGTAGATATACACATACTTGCACGAAGATTGGTTGGTAGATGGTACCTGTTAATACAAGGAAGTGTATTCTCGTAAAAAAAAAAAAAAAAGAATAAAAAATACAAATGAAAACTACAAACAAAAATCTACTGATAAGAAAGAAACACATTAAAATAAAGTACATATATAAGTATATATGTGTATCTACCACCACCATCATCATCAACACCACGTGTTCTATATATTCGTAAAATAAAAAATAAAAAATAATAAAAAAAATTCCGGATAAGCCTTTAGAATATTTTTGCTGTCGAGTAATACGATAAAAACAAAAAAATCCTGGATTGTGTACCGTTTAAATGGCAACGAAATCGAATTCTCAATAAATACTGTAACACGTACGATTATTTTACAAAAAAAAAAGAAGAAAAAACAAAAAAGGAATTCGAGAAATAACAATAAAATGTAATTCGAGATATTTCAGTTCCTGTTAATTTTTTTTTTATTTTGATTTGTTTCATTTGATCATCAAAAGTGCAATAAATAAAAAAAAAAAAAAATAAATAAGTAAAAACAAAAATGTACTTTTTCTTAAAATATTATTATTATATAAGAGTGTAATATTTGTTTAATTATAAAAAATAGAAATAAAAATAAATATGTATTTTTTTTTTTTATTAAAATATATATTATTATAATTTTAATATTTTGTTAATTATAATCAAATAAATCAAAACAAAAATGTACTTTCTATTAAAATAATATTATTATATAAGAGTGTAATATTTGTTTAATTATAAAAAAAAATGTAAATAAAACTTTATGTAATTTTTTTCTTAAAATATATAAAATTATAATTTTAATATTTTGTTAATTATAATCAAATAAATCAAAACAAAAATGTACTTTTTTTTATTAAAATATATAATATTATAATTTGAATATTTTGTTAATTATAAAAAAAAAAAAAAANAAAAAAAAAAAAAAATAAAATAAAAACATATTAATATTATTATTCTTATCACATATTTAGTAAGACAAAGCAAATTTTCATATTTTGGACCAATATTCGCTTAAATGCAACTCTCGGAATGGCGTTGCTTATCGGATTGAACTACATTTGGATTATGTTATAGATAAACATTGATTTTATCAACGCCGTTTTCTCTCTCTCTCTCTCTCTCTTTCTCACTCTCTTTGTCTCTCTTTCTCACACTCTTGATAGAGTATTCCGCATTTTCACTTTGATCAAGCAAACATGACGTAATTCCGAACGTCCTTGAGATAATTTGCTGTTTTCAAAATACAATTTACCGAACGAACGTTCGCTGTGTTATCGAAGTTGACTTTATCAAAATCTTAAAACTAGACTAAACCATTACCATGTTTTTTAATTTATGTGCTTAACATACATATTATACTTGTATATATATATATAGCTACATTTTATATATAATAATATTATTTAAAATTAATATTTAATATTAATATTATATATATATAATAATATGAAATTAAATTAAATATATAAAAATAAAACAAAAAATAAATTATAAAATTAAATTAAATTAAATATATAAAAATAATATAAAATTGAATAACACAAAATAATATAAAATTATATTAAATATATAAAAATAAAATAAATAAAATAATAAAATAATATATTTATATTAAATTAAAAAAATTAAATTAAATTAAATGTGTAAAAATAAAATTAAATTAAACTATAAAATAATATAACATTAAATTAAATAGATAAAAATAATATAAAATTAAATATATTAAAATAATACAAATTTAAATGAAAAATTTGATATTTAAATTAAATTAAAAAAGAAAAAAATTAATATAAAATCAATATCTATATATTTTTTTTTTTTTAATTTTATTTTACGTAAATTTAATTAACCAATCTCTACGATCGATATCATTGAAAAGAAAAAAGAAAAAAAAAAGGGAAAAAATTCTTTATTGCCTACCTCGCTGAAAAGTTCTTCCAATTCTTTTCGAGATACTTTTCCCTTCATCCCTTGGGCATTCTTTGAACGGATCCCCTTTTTATCGATGTGTCTTTTTCTCTCTCTCTCTCTCTCTCTCTCTCTCTTACTTTCTTTTTTCCCCCTCTCGTTTTTGTGTGTGAGAGAGAGAGGGGAAAAAGATACGGAAGTATTAGTAAAAGTGAAAAAGTTGAAAATGAAGTATCGACGATTAGAATTCTTCGAATGTTTCAATTTTTCTTTAACTTATTCTTTATTCAACGTCCATTTTTATTGTTTTATTTTTCATACTTTTTTTTATTTTTTTTTTATATATATCTCAGTTCATTAATAAAAATCTTCTTGCCGTTGTCCACGTTGAATCGTTTTTTTTTAATCATTTTTGCCAAATGTTTCAATGTATTTCTTCTTTTCTATTTCATTCGATTAAATTTCAATGAATAGCACATATTTAATTTTGAATTTAATACTAAATATATATAATTAATTATTAATAATATTAATATTTAGTATTATATTTTTCATTATATTAAGTATTAAATGAAAAATGTATAATACTATATCAATTTCTATAAATAGTTTAAGATCGAAAGGACGAATGAAAGTTAACGAAATGACAAAAAAAATTTTATATTTTTTATAGATAACCCTATAATAAAATATTACAACGACAACAAAAAATATATATTTTTAAGTAGATAAGGTTACTAGTGACGTATTAGATAATCGTCGAAAACAGCCATATGCAATGATCGTACAAAAAAAAAGAAAAAAGAAAAAGAATAAAAAAAAAAAAACACACATAATGTCTGATAACGTACAAATTATCTGAACGAATTATTAACGTACGACCGATTTTCTCGTAGAAATGACTTTAGTTAAGTCCAACATTTCGTTTGACAAAATTTACGTATTACAAATAAGTATGAGTGACAGGAAGAAAAAATAAAAAAAAATAAAAAAAAAAAAAAATAAAAAAAATGAAGAACAATTTGATCGAAGATTAATTTCAATTGATCTTAGATAGAAAATATAATTTTGTTATTTTTTAATCATAATGGAAAAATTGAACGGTAATGTATCAAGTTAAAAATCAAATGCAAGTGTGTGTGTGTGTGTGTGTTAGTTTAGAAAAAAAAAAAAATGAAATAACTTTTGAAACTCCGGTAGTATTATTCCATGGTCGATTTTAGACGACGATAAATACGCGTCGAGTAATTAACTCGGAAAGTAATCACGAGCTTTAACAGACCAGTTCTCTCTCTCTCTCTCTCTCTCTTTCTCTTCTTTTTTTTCTCTTTCTTTCTCTATCTCTCTCTCTCTCTTTTTCTCTTTTTTCTCGAATCATAATTGAGCGAGACTTTTCGTTCTAATTTCACGGACACTTATCTTCTCTTATACGTTCCAAGTACTTGGATATCAATACTGCTAAGACAAAATGATTTTTTCGTTTGATAGAAAATAATAGAAAAAAAAAAAAAAATAGAATAAATTAAAAACAAAGTGATATAAGAATCTTTAACGTTAGAATTTTAATTAATTATTATAGAAAGATTGTTTTGAATAAAATTGTATGTCAAATCACATGTTCCAAGTACTTGGATATCAATACTGCTAAGACAAAATGATTTTTTCGTTTGATAGAAAAAATAGAAAAAAATTATAGAAAAAAAATAGAATAAAATAAAAACAAAGAGGTATAAGAATCTTTAACGTTAGATTTTTAATAAATTATTATTAATAGTTTAGTTTGAATAAAACCTGTACATGAAATCACGTTGCAAGTACTCGGATACCAGTACGAAGACAAAA
>NW_015148997.1:1333740-1344342 GCF_001465965.1 Polistes dominula
AGATTTTTAATAAATTATTATTAATAGTTTAGTTTGAATAAAACCTGTACATGAAATCACGTTGCAAGTACTCGGATACCAGTACGAAGACAAAATGATTATTTCATTTAATAGAAAAAATAGAAAAAAATAATAGAAAAAAAATAGAATAAATTAAAAACAAAGAGGTATAAGAATCTTTAACGTCAGATTTTTAATAAATTATTATTGGAAGATTGTTTTTTAAATAAAACCTGTATGTGAAATCACGACACTTGATACAACTATCGTTTACTATTTTTTACTTTTTTCTATTCACTTATTATCTCTTTCTCTATCTTTCTCTCTTTCACTTTGTTTTTTACACTTTCATCCGTTACCTTTCGGCAGGTAACTTCCGTTCTTAGGATCTCGCGTTTCATTACGTCGTCATTGGTGCCATATTTCGGTCACAACGATATCGATACCAACGTATAAAATCCATACGGTTTCTCAATGACATAAAAAAGTCGAAGAAGAGAAACAAAAAATAGATTCGTGAAACGTTAACTAACATTTTTTTCATGGGAATTTTATCGAACAAATCTCTTGAACAATACTTTATTTAATCAAATGATTAACATTAACGAAATGATTTATTATTATTATTATTATTATTAATGAACAAACATCTTTTTTATGAATAATAAAAATAATTCATAAATCACACAACGTAATATGTGTTATATGTGAAAATAAATGTATGACAAAAAATATTGTATATGTCATTTGACCGTTTAGTGGCTATTTTGACAACCACTTTTTTGTCGATATTCGCTTTATTAAGGTTTGTAGCGGGAAGGTTCGAAAACGAGCGTAAATTTCCATCCAAGGCGAAACCGAAGAGCTTGTTACAATTACGCCAGTTTTGAATCTTCCCGCTACAAACCTTAAACTCATATCGAAATATCGTTGCTGTCAGAAAATTGCCACTTTACAGTCTTATGACATAAATATCTATTTTTGTTAAATAAAAGATAATAAAAAGAAGACCATAAGAAAACGTTAAAAGAAACGAATAGAAAAGGAAAGGAAAGGATTAAATGAACATTCACTGTTCATTGTAATTAACGATGAGAATTTAGCAATATATATATATATATATATATATATATATATTAAGTCGTCCCTGAGAACATCAGATTCGCGTCATTCATCGCTCATAAGAAAAACAACTATACACACACTTACATACGTATGAACATACGAAACGCACGCGTGAAATAACGAAACCTCGTGGGAGACAATTAGGTTCTCTAACAAAACTCGTATACGGGCAAAATAATCATTTGTTATCATTGCAACATATAAATATAAAAAAAATAAACCTATTGCGAATTAAAAGAGGAAATGGAAAACAAACAAAAGAAAAATATGTTCATTCGTCATTTCGATCATTTCCGTTCTATTAAAAATTGTTTATATGAAATTGATATTCAATTGTCATAATGTGACAATGAATAGAAACAATTTACTTGAACAATATAAAATAATGAATTAAATAACTGTATTCACTTGACATTCACTTAACAAAAAAAAAAAAGAAAAGAAAAAAAATAACAGACACCTTGAACACTTTGACACTGATGATTAACTGATACCAAAATTTTCCTTTATCCAAAACAGGTGTTAGGGGATATTTAATAAACGAATTTATTTTCTACACAGGTGTGTGTATACAACATAGATTAATTGAATATAATGATATGAATATATTATAACAAAAATATTGTTATAACATTGAATTAAAAAAAAAGAAAAAAAATTGTTCTACTAAAACGAATTATTCCACATTCGATCAAAGTGTTAATAACACGCCAATCACATCATAATAAATAATTAATAATTATTGTACAATTGTACGATACAAATGAGTTCTTTTCTACGAATACAAAGATTTGATATGTGATTGTGAAAAATGTATAAAATTATTAAACAAATTAATCCAATTAACTAACTAACTAACTAATGAACGAACGAACGAACGAACGAACGAACAAACCAACGAACGACGAACAGTCTCGTACGTGCGCTTACACGTATGCGCGTATCACGACTGGCGCTGTTCTCTCTTCCCACAATACACAGAGAGTATTAAAGTACGAGAGAGAGAGAGAGAGAGAGAGAGAGAGAGAAGAGAGAGAAGAGAGAATAAGAGAGAGAGAAAGAGACAAATACATAGAACTGGTAGATCGTGCATGGCACACGTTCGTATGAACAACTCACGAAGATATGTCGTCGTCGTGTTCATCTGCACACTATGTCATCTGACCTGAACCATCATCAACTGATGATGGTTGATCCCTCTTATTTCAATGTTCTATTACGAAAATGCTAAATCTTTTGTCATACTCATTTTAATTCTTTACTTCATAATATTAAATAAATAATCAAATAATCATATGTTGCATATAGAACTTTAAATTGTGTTTTTTTAATATGTGTTTGTAAAAATAAAACTTGTCGTTTTAATACTTTGCATCATAAGATTAAATAAATAATAAAAATAAAAATATATATTATTATATTATATTAATTAAATAATCAAATAATCCTATGTTGCATATAGAAATTAAAATTGTGTGTGTGTGTGTGTGTGTGATTTAATTTTATTAAAGTATTATATATCATCACATAATGTAAAAATATAAATAATAAAAAAATATAATAATAATATAATGATATTTTTGATATTTGTTTAAAGATAGTACCAAACTACTTTTTATGTTAATAAAACCAAATATTAATCTATGAGGTGTATACAATTATTGCAGTATTTCAAAAAAGGTACCACCTTATGCATTTCATGGTGCATCGAAAATGTAGGACACTTTTTAATTCTACAGTACTACCCAAATAATGTATAACATTTTATTATTAACCTAATTAAGTTAAAGTTTAATTTGTAATTTTATTATAATTAATAATAAAATCTTATATGTTGTTAATTTTGAAATTTTAGTTTAAGTTCAGATTGAATAACTTTGATTAGTTTGGCAGGTTTCTAAGGGTCTTTGGAGTACTTGATAAAGATGTTGATGATGTTGATGATAATGATTATGATTATGATTACGATTATGATGATAGTAAGGGAAAAAACATAAATTTTATTCAGTTTGCAACTGAACGGTATTATCACTTCAATGTTGTTGTGCTTCTTGCGTAACCAATCGAAGCCTGTGGATTCGTATATGCTATACATACTATAATACTATTACGTATGCTAGACGTAGAAAAAGAGTGTGTGAGGGAGAGAGAGAGAGAGAGAAAGAAAGAGAGAGATAATACTATGAGTTCGAAGGCCGATATGTTTTCTTTATCTTTATTTTCTTTTCTTCTTTTTTCTTTTTCTTTTTCTTTTCTATATGCGAGATGTGTTACTCTTTATGGTTTCTTTCGTCTAATTAAATGAACATTTATATGCACGAGTATAATATATTCTGTTGTAATCTTATTTAGAATGTTATTATTATTATTATTATTGGAATTTGTAGAATATTTTGTTTAAATATCATTTTATTATGAATTTAACAAATATGATGAATAATATATTAGTAATTTAAATACAATTAATTATAATTATTTTCGTATGTAATATTAATATGTAAATTGAGTCGTTCAGTGCACACATCGATTAACTTCATAAAACAAAATGTTGAGTAATGCGATGAAATAATGTAAAGAATGTTCTTTCAATTTCTTTCAATGGCCAAACAAATGTTGTCGTTTTAATGGTGTTAATTAAATAATTATTTAAGAAAGTTATTATAAATATAAAAAGTTATGACTATATCAAGTGTTTTGATTCTTAAATTTAAGATTTTTCAAAAAGTGGAGTTGTTAATCGATGTGTGCACTGACGGGTTCAATTATTGTCAATTATGAAATGATTTTCTTTGGTAAGGATTTAAATACATATTGATAATTAATATCGTACAATATAATATTTATGTATTGGGTTGTTCGAAAAGTGATTTTGTGTGAGTGTTTTTTTTTTGTGTGAAAATGAAAACAATTTTCGTTCCCAGGTTAAACCTAAGCCATTCAAGTTGGCTTAAATAGTTGAATTTGATAAATTTAACCTCTCACCGATCTTACGTTTTGGTATTTGCTGGTTTGCATTAACTAATGATTTTATTGTGTCAGGAAAAAACGAAATTACTTTCCGAATAACCTAATATATTAGAAATAATAATAAAAAAAAAAATACATTAATAATAAAAATAATAAAAATGTAAGAAATTCAAGAAATGTCAAACAGTACTTCATTGATACAACTTATGTGTAATAATATTATTGAAAAGATGAATATATATATGAAAAAATAAAAAGATAATAAAAAAAATATTGAGAAAATTTCTACATAAAATATTACAACATTATACGTTGCAAAATCTACACATGATTTATTATTATTATTATTATAATTAATGGAAAAGGAAAACTTACAACTTAACTTTCTTTTTTGAAGTCAATTACTCTCGAAAACTATTCTTTTATAGTTGTTACGTTATTAAGAAATGAAATAAAAGGTAAGAAAAAAAAAGAAAAAAAAAGAAAAAGGAAGAAGTAGAAATAGAAGTAGAATGAGAAAAAGGTTTTCTTGTCAACGTCCCACGCATTTCTTTCCATTCTTTACCTGTTCAGGTAATGTACGTTAGTTTGCACTATGACAACGACGTACGACGACTATAAGAAGAAGAAGAAGAAGAAGAAGAAACGAGTTTCCCTTCTGTTCGTGCCGACACATGTAAACGTGTGAACGAAAGAAAAGAAAAAAAAAAAATTCAGAAGAAGAAGAAGAAGAAACACATCATCGAGGATCATCTCGCTTTGGGGGAAAGGGGGTGGTTGAAGAGAGGGTTACAAGTATTCGCATGACAGCAAAGAGAAAACTACGACACGATGATCACGAAGATGATGATGGTGATGGGTTAGTCGACCTAGCAAGACAATTCTACTATCTCGTTCTATCTCTTCACGAGAAAGAATAAAACAAACCCATCTACTAAAGTATAAAAATAAGAAGACAATTGTTCTAGCTAATGCCCTTTCATGCTATCTTTCGTGTACTGTTTCTTAATATCAACCATACGACTATTAAAACTAACTTTTATTATTACAATTTATACGACCTATGATACTTTGTTTATTTTTATTTTTTTTATTTTTTTCAATTATATAAAAATATATGTAATATATTTAATATACAATATTATAATATATTTAATGTATTAATTATATTTTTATTTAATTTATTATAAATATATTATTTTATTTTATTTTATTTAATATATTTATTACATATATTCAATATATTAAATATATTAAATGTATTTTTATTTGTGTTAATTAATTTACCACATATGGTAATATATTTAATAAATATATTACCAATATGTGGTAAATATTATTAACACAAATAAAAATACATTAATAAATATATTAAATATATTATATATATATTTCTTTGTCTTAATTAATGTACTCTTCATTCTTTTTTAAACAAATTATTTAGAACTATGCATACTGATAGAAAATCGTGTCATAGTCGTTAGAAGGAAGGAAGGAAGGAAGGTTTAAAGTTCAAAATGTGATCTACGAAATGGTTGTTGTGACATGTGAAAGAGAAGAAGGAATTCAAACATCTCACGACGAAGAGAAAAAGAGAGACAAAGACAGGGAGTAAGGTAGTATTCGAGCATTGCTTATGTATCCACGTGGGTGGTTGGTTAAAGTGGGTGGTTCCCAGCATCGTTGCATCGTTGCATCGTTGCATCGTTGGCAAGCTCTGATCGGTGAAGAAACGAAGTACCGGGCTCGAGTGCCTACTGTGCACTGAGAGCTCGTAACCTTTCGTTTACCTTTTCTTTCGACCTTCGAACAGACGACGATGACGACGATGACTACGACGGGGTTAATACCCTAAAGATCTTGAAAGCAACTATCTTATATCGATCTTATATAATCGATATTCTGTCATAACTTTTATCAATCATAATTCGTCTAATACTAATACTAATTTTTTGATCTTTACAATTAATTTATTATAACATGTAATTAAGACTAGAACTACAACACCAGTCATATTGACTGGTTGATCTTCAACTTGATTTGGTATCAAGAATATTTTGATACCAAATATTCTTCATTATTGTACTTATTGCTATTATTATAATTGTTAATATATAGTTTGTAAGATCTCAGAACATGGGGTTTCTTTTGTAAAATAATAATAAGTTTATAAATATAAAAAGTATTGTACTTTTACGTTTTTTTTAAAGACTAGTCATTTTGACTAGTTTTCGTAGAGATAGCTACGTCTCAACTGTCGGTAGTTATAGTGTTAATATATATTTATTTTTATATTGAAATATTATATTAAAATAATATTATATTTTTTTAATGAATTTTAAATAATTTTAATTATTTTAATTAATAATATAAAATATATAATAAAAATTTAGCAATTGTGTAATACTAACACAAATCTTTACAATTGATTTATTTTAAATTTATATTTATATTTATATATATATATATATATTCTTTTTTAATAATTAAACCTGAAATTATTATAGTACGTCTGTATCAGTGTATGTTCATAAATTTAACATTTTAATCAATTTAATAATAGGTTTAATTTTTTTATTTATTTATTTTCTTTTTTATTTCTTTATAAATTAAAAATAATAAATCAAATGCAATTTAGATTGGAAAGGGTGATTATTATAAGTACACGTCAGTGTAAGACTATGAAAGTAAATCAATATCACTTATGATTAATCTCGTGAAGTTATTGAAGACAATGATATCGATGATGATGATGATGATGATGATGATGATGATGATGATGATGAAGAATAAGAAGAAGAAGAAGAATCCATGAGAGAAAAAACCGATCTCATTTTATAGAATCATTTACGATGTCGTAACGTGTTAATGAACCGATGCTGAAATTCCAAGGAAGGAATTTGTTTGAACGATATAAAATCTATCCAACATAACGTTAAACTTGATAAGAGTTAAAAAAAAAAAAAAAATGAAAGAAAAAACAAAGATAAAATCGATATAGGTATATATATATATATATATATGTGTGTGTGTGTGTAACGTAAGATTAAAGGAAAGAATCGCTTTAATAGATCAATCGTGTGTACTTCAAGGACGATGTAACTACGCTTCGTTAAATCCAATCTGAACGATTCGATCGAGGGTGGCTTCTACTTTAATCGGGATGAACCCATCCGGTCGACTTTACTAACATAAGATCATCAACATCTAACAGACTTACTATCTTTCTATAACTAATATATATATATATAGAATATATTGTAAATAGAAATTAATATATGAACAGTATTAATTATTATATATATTGTATATATTATTTTTTATTTATTATTATTATTTATTTTATTATATATAGTTATTTTATTAATACTATAAATTTTAAAAATTTTATTATTTTATCAATTTTATAAATAATATGTATTATTATTATATATATATTTTATTTATTATTATATTATATATCTAATACATATTATAGATAAAAATAATATCTATAAAATTATGTAGGTACACAAATTAAGTTTAAAAAAAAAAGATATATACATATATAAAATAATAATTAACATTATTTATAAATACCGATAATGATATTCGTTACATCTAAATATTCAGGTAGATTAAAATATATATATGAACCGTATATTAAATGTATTGATCATATGTTATTTTTCACACACACACACACATTTCACATTTCTATTATAATGTGAATTATGTACAGGAAATAAAGAATGAATGAACGAGTAGGATTGAGACGATTCAAAGTTTCCGTAGGCGTTGTTTTATCTTCTCTCGTAGTACTACGACGAAGGCTTTCCGTGTTTACGAAAGATAACGTTTACCGATCGATAAGGGACCGACCTTTTATGTGGATGCTGATCGTGCCACACTGACCCACTTTTTTCATTAAAGAAATGCTTAGATAAGCACGCACCGGTTTTTTGTTTTTTTTTTGGCTTCCTATGCAACATTTTTCATATTACAAATCTTCAATAAAAAAAAAAATAAAAACAATGATATTGCTCTTATTTGTGTTTATACAGTTTCTTAAAAATCTCTAAACAAGGCATATTTGTTAAATTAAAAATCCTATGAATAATAATAATAATAATAATAATAATAATAATAATAATAATAATAAAATATAATCGAAAATTCTATGTGAAGATCTACATTAATAATTATTTGTTTTTTGTTTGTTTGTTATTGTCAGTTTATTACGAATGATTTAATCGTACTCTGATAAATAAAAAAAATAAATAAATAAATAATAACAAAAAAAAAAAAATAAAATTAGTTTGAAATTTTTTCGATAACATTGAGTTTACTTTACAAGATAAAACTTATGTGACAACGTTAGTAATTATTTTTCAATTTAAAAATGATTTAACACATATAATCGTACAAAATAAACATACATGGTTAAACAAAAAAAAAAAAAAAGAATACAGAAAAAAAAAACAGATACTAGAATAAATATAGAATTTCAACGAACAATTTGATCGTACATTCGTAATGTTGAATTTCATTCTCCAATTGAAAACTCTCACGTACGAGAGGGTACACTTTCACACTCTCTATTGAAACGAGTAGAACACTTCAAATGATGCATATATATATATATATACATACATGTATACGATTCATTGAGAGAGACTGACAAAAGGTATTCAATTGCATTTGACTGTCAACAAAACAATAATAATAATAATAATAATAATAATAATAACAATTATTATTATTATTCGAGTATCATTGATACGAAAATACAAAATTCACTTGAAATAATGATAAACGGTTTATAATATAAACGTGATTAAAAGAAGAAAAAAAAAAGAAAAGATAAATTAAAAATAAATTAATTCAAGAACCTTCGAAAAGAAAAAATCAAAGAAAAAAAATTCTTCGAAAAAATGTGGAGATTTTTTTTTGTAAAGAAATTTTGATAACAAAAATATACCTCTTGAGAAAATCTTAACAAAATCTGAAGAGAATAAAAACGTTCTGTATACAATTCATGTATATCTATATATATATCGATTAGTCTCGTTTCGTGTATAAACGAATATCAGTGTGAACGAATCTTTAAGTCAATCTTTTCAAAAGAGAGGATGAGGAAAGAGGATCTTGGGTATATTCGAAGTAGTAGCCTGAAGGGATGAGAAAGGTAAGATCAGGCTAGTACGTTCGTTGATGTTGTGGTAGTCCAAGGTCGTCAGGATCACGGCGAGGACGCGGCCACGGTCGCTGGTTTAAACCAATCGACGAGATGCATCGCGAAAGGATGCCAACGTTCAAACAAAATACAAGAATGAACGAGAAAAATATTTTAAAATAAAAAAAAAAAACATGCCATCTAACTCGAGAGAGTTAGAGAGAGAGTTAGAGAGTTAGAGTTGTTTTTTTTTTACACTATTCTATTCTTTTTTTTTTTTTTATTATTCTGCGTTAAAAAGTATTAAGTGAAGATCATCGAAATGTCAATAGTTTCTATATAATACTATATATACTATATATTTACATAATACTAATTTATTATTATTATTATTATTATTACAATACTATTTATATAATAAATATTAATATATTATTTTAATTTAATTATTTTTATTGTGGTCATAAACGAAAACAAAAAAGAAATTAAATTAAAAAATAAAATTAATTACAAAAAAATATCACAAAATTCCTAGAAATTATTTGGAAAAGAAAGAGAGTAATATATTTTTTTTTTTTTTTCATGTGCGTTTTAAGAATCTTCTATTAAGAAGTAAAATAAAATAAAAAATTTTAAAAAAAGAAACGAAGAGAGTAAATTACCTGAAAGAAGTAATATTTTTGTCTCTGTCTTAACATTCTCTATCTCTGTCTCTCTTTTTTACTCATTTTCTTTTTTTTTTTTTTTTAAATTTTATTAAGAGAACCTTTTTGAAGAAGAAAGATGGATGCACATGGATGGATGATCCATAAGATATGGGATGACGAATGGGATCGTTTTCTTCTTCTCTCTGAAGCATCGTAGAGCATTAACTTTGCTCTCGTTCGACGACAAGATGAATAATGGTAGTGGTCTTCGTTATTAAAAATAAACACAATTGTGCTTCTGGTGTTCGATGAATATAATCAAAATTCACTATCCTAGTTATTTATTATAAATCGTTTTAATCGAATAATCCTATTCGTCATTTTTTTTTTTTTATCGATAGTTCTCAAAGATAATTAAATGTTTCTTTTTTTTTCTGTTCTTGTGTTTTAACTTCATCGAATGAGAATAACTTGCAATGACGTTGTTTTAAAATATTCTTAAAAAATAAAAATAAATAAATAAAAATAGGAAAACAAAATTCTATTTAATTTATATTAGATCAATCGAACAATAAAGTAAAACATAATAATAAAATTAGTAATAAAACATAATAAAAAATAAAATTAATATTAAAACGTAAAATAAAATTTACAAATAAAACCTAATAATAGAATTTAATAATCAAACATAATAAAAAAAATAAAATT
>NW_015148997.1:1354508-1375683 GCF_001465965.1 Polistes dominula
TATATATATATATATATATATATATATATATATATAAATTGCACAATGAATAAATTATCTGCAAAATGTACTTTGGAAATATTAATAAAAATGATAACAACCCCGAAACTTTGGATTCACCCTAATATAGTGTATCACTTATCAGTGAGAAGTTACGCAGAATAAAAAAGAAAGTTGAACGATAAGAATTGTTTGATTGTATGGTTTTGGTATATGGTGGTTGAAGTTAAAGGCGTTTGGAGTCTCGTGTGCCTACCATGGCGAATCAATTTTATGCAAGTCGTTTACGAGCTCCTTACGAGCCGTCCACACGAAACGGAATGGCAATTCCGTCGTAGTCATCGTCGTCGTCATAAAACGTTATGGTTGGTAATCCTCGGTAAAAACCATGGGGGATCATCTTCTTCTTCTTCTTCGTTTTCTTCTTTTGCTCATTCTTTTTCATCTCTGTCCCCCTTTTATTCTATTCATTTCATTTTGTTTTTATTCACAGTACTTTTCTATCTTATTTTTCTTACACCCTTATCACTTATTCCGTTTCTGTTTGGTCCATAAGAAATAAAAAAAAAAAAAATAATAATAAAGAAAATAATGGAATGGTAAAATTTGGTGTTAGGTTGTTATCAATATTAGGGTGTTATAAAATTGATATAAATTGCATAATTGATTGATTATTTGTAAAATGTATTTTTGAAATATTAATAAAACTAAAAAATAAAAAAGAGGAACCTTTGATTCACCCTAACATACAATAGTATAAAGTTTATCAGTGAAAAGTTACATACTAAAAAAAATTGAATGATAAGAATTAGTACAATTGGGTGTTATAAAACTGTTATATATATATATGTAAATTGCATAATTGATTGATTATTTGTAAAATGTATTTTTGAAATATTAATAAAACTAAAAAATAAAAAAGAGGAACCTTTGATTCACCCTAACATACAATAGTATAAAGTTTATCAGTGAAAAGTTACATACTAAAAAAAATTGAATGATAAGAATTAGTACAATTGGGTGTTATAAAACTGTTATATATATATATGTAAATTGCATAATTGATTGATTATTTGTAAAATGTATTTTTGAAATATTAATAAAACTAAAAAATAAAAAAGAGGAACCTTTGATTCACCCTAACATACAATAGTATAAAGTTTATCAGTGAAAAGTTACATACTAAAAAAAATTGAATGATAAGAATTAGTACAATTGGGTGTTATAAAACTGTTATATATATATATGTAAATTGCATAATTGATTGATTATTTGTAAAATGTATTTTTGAAATATTAATAAAACTAAAAAATAAAAAAGAGGAACCTTTGATTCACCCTAACATACAATAGTATAAAGTTTATCAGTGAAAAGTTACATACTAAAAAAAATTGAATGATAAGAATTAGTACAATTGGGTGTTATAAAACTGTTATATATATATATGTAAATTGCATAATTGATTGATTATTTGTAAAATGTATTTTTGAAATATTAATAAAACTAAAAAATAAAAAAGAGGAACCTTTGATTCACCCTAACATACAATAGTATAAAGTTTATCAGTGAAAAGTTACATACTAAAAAAAATTGAATGATAAGAATTAGTACAATTGGGTGTTATAAAACTGTTATATATATATATGTAAATTGCATAATTGATTGATTATTTGTAAAATGTATTTTTGAAATATTAATAAAACTAAAAAATAAAAAAGAGGAACCTTTGATTCACCCTAACATACAATAGTATAAAGTTTATCAGTGAAAAGTTACATACTAAAAAAAATTGAATGATAAGAATTAGTACAATTGGGTGTTATAAAACTGTTATATATATATATGTAAATTGCATAATTGATTGATTATTTGTAAAATGTATTTTTGAAATATTAATAAAACTAAAAAATAAAAAAGAGGAACCTTTGATTCACCCTAACATACAATAGTATAAAGTTTATCAGTGAAAAGTTACATACTAAAAAAAATTGAATGATAAGAATTAGTACAATTGGGTGTTATAAAACTGTTATATATATATATGTAAATTGCATAATTGATTGATTATTTGTAAAATGTATTTTTGAAATATTAATAAAACTAAAAAATAAAAAAGAGGAACCTTTGATTCACCCTAACATACAATAGTATAAAGTTTATCAGTGAAAAGTTACATACTAAAAAAAATTGAATGATAAGAATTAGTACAATTGGGTGTTATAAAACTGTTATATATATATATGTAAATTGCATAATTGATTGATTATTTGTAAAATGTATTTTTGAAATATTAATAAAACTAAAAAATAAAAAAGAGGAACCTTTGATTCACCCTAACATACAATAGTATAAAGTTTATCAGTGAAAAGTTACATACTAAAAAAAATTGAATGATAAGAATTAGTACAATTGGGTGTTATAAAACTGTTATATATATATATGTAAATTGCATAATTGATTGATTATTTGTAAAATGTATTTTTGAAATATTAATAAAACTAAAAAATAAAAAAGAGGAACCTTTGATTCACCCTAACATACAATAGTATAAAGTTTATCAGTGAAAAGTTACATACTAAAAAAAATTGAATGATAAGAATTAGTACAATTGGGTGTTATAAAACTGTTATATATATATATGTAAATTGCATAATTGATTGATTATTTGTAAAATGTATTTTTGAAATATTAATAAAACTAAAAAATAAAAAAGAGGAACCTTTGATTCACCCTAACATACAATAGTATAAAGTTTATCAGTGAAAAGTTACATACTAAAAAAAATTGAATGATAAGAATTAGTACAATTGGGTGTTATAAAACTGTTATATATATATATGTAAATTGCATAATTGATTGATTATTTGTAAAATGTATTTTTGAAATATTAATAAAACTAAAAAATAAAAAAGAGGAACCTTTGATTCACCCTAACATACAATAGTATAAAGTTTATCAGTGAAAAGTTACATACTAAAAAAAATTGAATGATAAGAATTAGTACAATTGGGTGTTATAAAACTGTTATATATATATATGTAAATTGCATAATTGATTGATTATTTGTAAAATGTATTTTTGAAATATTAATAAAACTAAAAAATAAAAAAGAGGAACCTTTGATTCACCCTAACATACAATAGTATAAAGTTTATCAGTGAAAAGTTACATACTAAAAAAAATTGAATGATAAGAATTAGTACAATTGGGTGTTATAAAACTGTTATATATATATATGTAAATTGCATAATTGATTGATTATTTGTAAAATGTATTTTTGAAATATTAATAAAACTAAAAAATAAAAAAGAGGAACCTTTGATTCACCCTAACATACAATAGTATAAAGTTTATCAGTGAAAAGTTACATACTAAAAAAAATTGAATGATAAGAATTAGTACAATTGGGTGTTATAAAACTGTTATATATATATATGTAAATTGCATAATTGATTGATTATTTGTAAAATGTATTTTTGAAATATTAATAAAACTAAAAAATAAAAAAGAGGAACCTTTGATTCACCCTAACATACAATAGTATAAAGTTTATCAGTGAAAAGTTACATACTAAAAAAAATTGAATGATAAGAATTAGTACAATTGGGTGTTATAAAACTGTTATATATATATATGTAAATTGCATAATTGATTGATTATCTGCAGGATGTACTTTGGAAAAATTAATAAAAAAACAATAAACAAAACAGGAACCTTTGATTTACCCTAATAAACAATAGTATATAATTTATCAGTGAAAATTAACATACCAAAAAAAATTGAATGATAAGAATTTGTAAAATTTCGTGTTAGCTTGTTATCAATAATATTAGGGTGTTATAAATTGTATTGTGTGTGTAAATTGCGAATTTGTTAAATTTCGTGTTAGCTTGTNGTTTTTATTCACAGTACTTTTCTATCTTATTTTTCTTACACCCTTATCACTTATTCCGTTTCTGTTTGGTCCATAAGAAATAAAAAAAAAAAAAACCGGAAGGTAGGTTGGAAGGAAGGAAGGAAGGAAGGAAGGTAGGAAAAGGGATGAATAGTAGGTACGTTGTTGAGAAAACGGAACCGGAAGACGTTATATTATGTATAACTATCAAGTACCGTTACTTCGTGCAAAGACTTAATTCTCCAAAAAAGATTGGCTTTTTTGATTTTTTCTCTTTCATATATCTTCTCTCTATTATCTCCTTCTTATCTTTGTCTAGTTTTTTCTTTTATTATTTTTATACAATATTTTTATAAGTTTAAAATTATAATATGATACCCCCCCCCAAAAAAAAACAGGTATTTGAACAATTCTTTATTCGCAATTTAATCAGATTTATATTATATTTGAATAAATTCATCATCTATTATTTTTAATCTTAATATTTTGATCTATCTTCTTTCTTTTTTCTGTTTTTTTTTTTTAAATATATTAATTTTTCAAGAATATATAAGAAGGAAATAAAATTGATTTTGCATTGAAAAATAAAGCAATTGTCTATGAAAACTTTGTTCCAATATTTTTCTAATAAAAATTCTAATAAAATTTCGAACAAAAATATTTTTCTAATATAAATATATTAAATAATTAATATTATATTATATTAATATAATAATATATTATATATTTAATTATTTATAATATTATATATATTATTATTATTAATTATATTTAATTTAATTAAAATTGTAATTAAAATTTTATAAATTTCAAATTATATTATAAATATAATTTATATAATAATTATATTATTATGATATATTATTATTATTATTATTATTATTATATTATAATAATAATTAGAAAAAGAAATATATATATGTATAATAATCAATATTTACAAGTAAAGTTAAAATATATTTTATCAATTATTTTTTTATTGCATGTAAGTAATTTTTTTTTTTTTGTAGAATAAAATTTTTCAAATTCATTTCATTCGAATTTCAACTAAAAAGCAAAGATTCTTTTATATATATATTTTTTTTTTTCTGTAGTCATCCAGTTGAATAACCTGAACTGTGAGATGTTATTTGAAGATCGTATTTGTAAATGGGTGCTAAAAAAAATTCTTTCTTCTCTTTCTATCTATTTTACTTCTTTTCTTTTTTTTTTTCTTTTTTTATTCATTTTTCTTTTCGTATTATCTTTTCTCGAAGAAAGAGGAAGGAGAGTATTTTTTTTCTTTTTAGTATTCACCTTGGAATTTCTTTAGCTACAAAGATCCACTCGTCGTCGTACGTTTGAACTTTGGGTGCAATTCATATCTTTTAGAAAATATCTATCCTCATCCCTTCCCTTCATCCATTATACCTTCTTCTACCTTACTATTAACTCCCCTTTAGCTTTTCTTAGAATCATCCCTTTTTTTTTTTCTTTTCTTTACGTTACAAGCTCGAATTTTCCTCGAAACTTTCTCAAGATTTACTGCAAATATTAACCATCTATGCTAACGAGAAAATTTTAGCGACTTAATTTGTTCGACAAATCTTTCCCTTCTCTCTTTTGAAAAAAAAAAAAAAAAAAAAAAACAAAAAACGAAAAAAGTAAAATCCAGAGGATTTTAATTCAAGTACGAACAAAAGTTCAATGAGCTTTTGATTGATATTTAAAATAAAGATTTACAACAGATTTATACAAAAGTTTCAATTTCTTACAATAAACACGAAAAAGAAATATATATATATATATATATACATAATATCAAAATAAAATTATAAATTATATAATAAATATACAATTATTTAATTTATAAAATTATAATTTTAATATATATATATATATTTAAATTTTAATTACAATATATATATATATATAATTTAATTTATATTTAATTTAATTAAAATTATAATTTATAATAATTATATTAAATAATAGTATTATTATTATTATAATAATGTGTAAAAAATATATGGTTTTTAAAACCGGATTATTTTCAACTATAAGTAGGTATAATTATTAGAGTATCATTTAATGATATTATTTATTAATGATTTATAATTGTAACCGTTATAAATCGTAATGAGAAATAGATTTATTAACAAACGTATATTAAAATAATATCATTGATTTAAAATGACGATAAATGGTAAGGTAAGATCTATCTCTATGTAACTATCGAAACGTGTTGATATCGATTGGAAAATATAAGAAATGATAAGGTACGGTAAGAACTTTAATGACTTCATTTACTAACTGGACAAATATGAGATAACATAACGAGAAACTTCCGTTAGGTTTATGCCGGAAGACTAAAACAAATCGATTTATTTCAAATCATTTGACAAAAAGATTTGCACACATACACATACACACACACACACACACGAGTTGCGTACGTTAATCAAACGAATAGAAGAACTGACATTAAAGTGCAGAAATAAAATGAAAACTAAGTTAAACCAAAACGAATCAAATCGAATTATAAATCGAATTGATTTGAGAATTAAGTGAACAAAATGAAAACTATCAACTTTAGTTTTAGTTAGTTTGTGGGAACAGAAAGTTAGCCAAAGGAAGGGTATCACTGCAAAACACGTTATGCACTTTCCTATGCAATTGCGTGCACGCACGTGAAAAAAGAGTTTGACAAAAGGAGTGACACGCTTTTACTCTTTTCTCTTCTAATTCGTGCTTTGGCTTATTTCCAGACATTTTGTTCTATTCTTCAAGATTTCTCTCTATATCATCAGTTCGATCGATCGATTTATTTCGCGATAAATGAATGAAAAATTTGTTATAAAGTCGAATGTAAAGGTTGAATGAAAAAGTGTTGTTTAAAAAACAACCAAAAAAAAAAAAAAAAGAAGTAAAAATAAAAAGAAAAACAAAAACAAAACCAAAAAAAGTAAGAAGAATAAGAATAAGAGAATAAGATATCGATGACTTGTCTCTCTCTTCCTCTCTCTCTCTCTCTCTATCTCTCTCTTTCTGTTTTTCTCTTGTGGCATCCTCCTCCTCCTCTTGTGGAATTTCATCCACGAGGAACCAGTTTGTTGCGTTCTATCTTTTCTCTCGGCAAACGAAATCTCGCTAATATTTATTTCGTACTTTGGTTTAGCACCCAAAAACATTTACAAAAAAAAAAAAAAAATTAAAATAAAACAAAATGAAATGAAATTAAAAAAGAATAATGTATATATGTATATATCCTATCTTTCAAGTTGGATGATACTGCACATAGTATGCAACATTTAATTAAAATCAGTTTAGTAGTTTAGAAGTCCATTGCGGACAAACAACGTGACACGTAATTTATATATATTAAGATATATAATTTTATTATATTTTATTTATTAATTTAATATTATATAAATATATTCCAAATAAAATGTATTACTTTTACATGTTAATCCATATACAAGAAATTAAATTTGTTATTTATAAAAACATAATAATAATAATATAAAAATATAAAAAATATAATATAATATAAAATACTACTGATATATCACTGTTGACAATTATTTTAAAATCTATATAATGTTATTTCAATATATTTGTATTTCTTAGTTTTAAGTATTAGTAATTTTAGTATGTACCACACACAGCCTATGTACAGGTAACTATATTTAACTCTTGTAGAATTTACTATGTATTAATCTTGTTATTACTATGTTATAAATAAATAAATAAATAAATAAATAAATAAATATTATTCCAAGGACAAGAATAATAATAAATAAAAAATATAAAAATAAATAAAAGAAAATATAAGAAAATATGGCATAAGGTATTATAATATGTAAGTATTATTATAGTTACTAGCTTTATGCGAATTCGCGCCTTTCGACGCGGAAACAGTGTCGTACCTGTCAGCGAACGTTATCTAATCGGTAAGAGGTGTTATCAGAGAAGCTTCTCTCTCTCTCTCTCTCTCTCTCTTTCTCATACACACACTTTTTCAACGTACGTTTTACTTCAAACGTAATCTTCTTGGAAATTGCGAAGTACGAAGTAAAAGATATATAGTAAAAGATATACACATACATACATACATATACACATACATACATATACACATACATACATACATATATATATAAAATAAAAAATAGTAAAAAAGAAAACATAAAAGAAAAGTAAAAAAAAACACACACACTTCAGAGTCACCTTGTCTGTCGGCTTGCAAAAGCGAATTTTTTACGAGTGCGGCTTTTCGAAGACGATTTTCATAATAACATATTTTATTTTATTTTATTTGATTATTTTCTTTATTTTTACTGTCAACTTTATTATGCAGATTAATTACGTTTAAAGGTGTATAAAAAATTTTTTGGGCACTGTACTTATATCGCATCTCGAAGATTTAATTCTATATATGTATATGTAATGTGTATATATGTGTTTCTTTTCTTTTTTATTCCCCTTCCAATTTAATTGCGTCGCTTTTACGTCGTTGGCTGTTAAAAAATGACGCGAAATCGTTTAAAAACCTACTGCGACGACCGACGTTCTCCTCCATTTATCGCGGTAGACGTTTAGAATTCGTTTTTTGTTTGTTTTGTTTTTTAAATCAACAGACGAATTACGAGATTAAGCGTTATCATTGCTCTACCTTTTTCTTTCTTTTTTTCTTTCTTTATATATATATAGAAATATATTTATCTCTCTCTCTCTCTCTCTCTCTTTTTTCATTAATACGAGACAAAAAGCAAAAAGCTACCTGTAAAAAGAAATTCTTATTTGATGAAATAATTCAATCTTTCACAAAAAAATGAATCATCATCCTTATCATAATTATCATTGATTTGACCGAATTTAAAAAGAATTAACATAAATAAAATAAAATCTCGTGTAACTTTTCTTAAATATTTTCAATACAAGTAGTCCTCTTCTTTCATCTTCACCTCACCCAAGCCCACCCCCCACCTTATTCACCATCGTTGACGTCATCAAACAAATGGACAGAGGTTTCACATCAGACAATTTTTAATCTTATTTATCGTGAAATATCAAAACATACTACTCGTGGAAACATTATTATCATATAAAGACTATTACTATATCTATGAGAATACATTGTCGTTGTAGTTGTGTTATTTGTTGTTACCATTTGACCACTGGCACTATCGTCAAGATCCAATGGAATTTCTCTTTTCTACTTGGTTACAAACGCGCTTAGAAGTAACTACAAACACATACACACATACACATACACACACACATGTGTATATATCTACCTCGTGTTGCGGGCGAATTTAGAACGGCAATAAGACGAGAGAAAACGTCTCGTATTCTGTGTCTCTCTCTCTTTTTATCCTATATAAGAAACAGACAGAAAACGAGAAAGAGAGAGAGACAAATAGACGAATACAAAAAGCATTAAAAAAAAAAAAGGACAGATTTAACCAAAAATAAATAAATAAAAAGATAATGTAAGTGAGTAGGAAAAGTAAAGAAAAAGAAAGGTACATACATATACATATATATATATATGTATGTATGTAAGTAAGAAGAAGATACCTCATTGGTGGAACCGTGACCGTTCATCTTGCCGTCACCTCTGGTATCCCATTACCGGTCTGCGGCAAAACGCTCCAAGGATCGTTCACCTTCTTCTCGCATCGCTTCTCGAAAATGGCGCATCTCCTCCGTACTCTCCTCTCTCCTCTCTCCTCTCTTGTCGCCCTTCGAAACACCAAGTCCGTCCTTTCAGATGTATACGTCGAACGTGGTCAACCAAATGTACGTACGAACCAACGAAAGAAAGTCAGTGGTGTAAGGTGGACACTTAAAGGGACTAAACGCAGACAAACAGAATGAAAGAGAGAAAGAAAAAGAAAGAAAGAGAGAGAGAGAGGAGGGAGAGGTTTTACAAGAGAGAATTCGATGATACCGGAAGAAGGTTCCCTTTTTGTCACGTTGCTGGATTGACACCGGTCAAGATCACACCAACCATAAATAAAATAAAATCTTGGGTCACTAATTTTGGCACTGTCTTCTCTCTCTCTCTCTCTTACTCCTAATGGTTCGTCGACCCTTTATTTTATTTCTCTCTCTTTCTTTTTGTTTTTGTATTCTTCTTCTTCTTCTTCTTCTTCTTGGTTGTCGTTGACTTCTTCTTCTTCTTCTTCTTCTTTGACTATCTTCTTGCTAGCATCGTGATCCTCTTTCAGATACAATATCTTCCGCTCGATTTCAGATGGCTTATCGGAAGTAGGTATCGACGTCACGACGCGAATCGATCGTGCGATCGAATCGAGTATTAGTCTCGAGAGACTCTCTTCAGAACGTGCGTTGTACCATACCGTCGTAGTTCTTCCTTCTTTTCTTACTTGCTTACTTGTTTTCTTTATTTATTATTTTTTTTCTTCTCCTCTTCCTCGAGTAGGAAGAAGAAGAAGAAGAAGAAGAAGAAGAAGAAGAAGAAGAACGTGGGACCGGTGGTGGTTGTGATGATGGTGATAGTGGTAGTGGTAGTGGTGTACGGTTGATGCTCGATATACCCACTGGCCTATCGATTTTCATTCAAAGTGACAAACTCTTCTTTAAAAACTTTATTCAAACCCTGATTTTATTTTTTGTTTGTTTATTTAATAAGAAAATTTATCGATACGAGATAATATTGCAATTAGTGTAATTGTGTGTGTGTGTGTGTGTGTGTTAATAAATATTTGAAATTAAATTAAACAATCATCACTAGAATTTATAAGAGTGTTTATTATACACACTTCTCACATTTCTCACTTAAAATCATCATAATCCTTCAACATAATCATAGATCTATCTATCTATCTATTAATCTATCTATCTATCGATCTATTTATTTATCTATGTATCGATCGATCGATCAATGTGATTGAACTAGAAAAAAAAATAAGATCACGTTTGACTACGTATCGTGAATATCTTTGTGATCTATTCTTCCGTTAATGAAAAATTACATGTATACACATACACATATATACATATACATATATATGTATTATGGATTTTAAAACGCGAATCGATCTTTCTCCCACGTCCTTCGCGTTAGAGCGCTCTTCGCTGACTGGTGAGACTCGGTTTGCGCGCGTGTACAGAACCCATCGTGGTATCGGCCGCCAGGTAGAGCCAACCCCACCATATATATATACGTATATATATATATATATGTACCGGCACAATTTTCGTCCTCCGTAAGCAACATATATATCTATATACATATATTTATATTTATTACTTTTTTCATTGATATTACTTTGCCATTTATTCGTACACACACACACGCACACACATACAATATACTAATTTGATATTAGTATTATCTAAAAAAAAGTAAGAATATTATTTTAAATTATTGCAAAACAATATTAATCAATAAAATTCTTATCTAAATCCTAAATGCATTTCGTATCATTTCAATTTTTTTTAATTTTTTTTTGTTGTTGTCATTTTAATGTTACTTTTAACAAATTTCGTTTTAATGCTAATATCTCGTTCGTGATTTTAACCAATGTTATTTCTCCATATGCTTTTACTAATGCGTTTTCACGTATGTAATATAAATCCTCCTCCTCCTCCTCCTCCTCCTTCTCTTCTCCATTAAGAAAAAATGATAAATGAATGAATAAAAAAAAAAAAAAAAATACGAAATCTCAAAGTACATGTTACGTATATTGATAAGAAAAGACGAGTTCAATGGAATTAGGGTATCCAAGTTTCGATTACGTATCGATCGATAGATCCCACGCGAAGTTCCGTTACGATCCGATCTCGGCACGCGATCTTAACGATTATTCTTTCTTTTAAGAACACGCGATGTGTAGAAGCAATTTCAAGAAAATCTTTTTCTCTCGCTCTCTCTCTCTCTCTCTCTTTCTATTTTATATTACCTAAACGTAAACATTATCTAAGAAAGGTGATCGAGAAAAACACGTGACTAGTTTCTCACTTCCCCATACAGAACGACGTCAAATCGATTAATCACTCGCAATTACGCCTACGTAAAGATCAATCGATCTATCGATCGATGGATCGCACTTCCTTCGTATTAGAAATAGGGGGGAGGAGGGAGGGAGGGAGGGATTAATCATTATGGTTGGATGTGCACTTTATTTTAAGTATCAATTTAAAATGAAATATAAATTTGTATTTACGAATGTTAGTTAGCTATAAAAAGATTCCCATATGATCGTCCCACGCGTCATATACAGTATAGTAATAATAACACACATATTCACCATATGGATTGAATACACACATCGGTGACAATTTAATCTCGATGCATGATCTTCTCTTCAGTATACTATCATGTATTATACGAGCTTCGTAATTATCGGATATTAAAAGCTCGCGCTCTTTGAACCATGCGCGATATCGTGAATCCATTAACGTAGAGGGAGAGATTTTAACGTTACTGCAAGATACTGCTGTTCCTGCTGCTGCTCAAGCTGATGCTGATGCTGATGCTGAAGCTGCTGTATCATTATAATAATCACTTTTCTCTCTTTCTCTCTTAGAAAGACTATAATTATATTAATTGCACGATGCACATCTTGAACGCATTCCTTCTTTTTGGTGGAAACTATGAATGTTCTTACAAGGTGGCACGAACTTCAAAATATATATATATTTATATAATAGTTTTTAATGCAAACCTTCAAAATAACCCTTTTTTGTGAACTTATGACAAATGATTGGATATATTTTTTTTATTTTATTTATTAATTGCATGATGCACATCTTGAATGCATTTATCCTTTTGGTGAAAACTACGAAAGTTTTTACAAGGTATGAACATGAAAATATATTTTTTAATGAAAATTTGTTCAAAAACACCTTCTGTTTTTTTTTTTCTTTTTCATAGATTTTCACCTTTTTTCTAACACTTTATTTTCATTCTTTTTATTATTACACCTGATCTGTACTATATAAGAAAGTAAATTGATATTTTACACAGGTGTAGGTAGTCTTAACATCACGAATCTCTTTTCCCTTTTTTCTTTCATTTTCAATTTCTTATTATTATTCATCTTTATCCTCTTCTTCTTCTTCTTCTGTATCTTCTGTATCTTCTTTTCTCATGAGATTTCTCGTGACCTCGCGTTATGCGGACCACCTCGGCCTACTACTCCTACTATATCTTTCTCTCTTTAACTTATACCCCTTATATTCAAGTACTTCGTCTTCTACATCTTTTTGATTTTATTTTCTTTTTTCTTTTCTTTTCTTTCATGTCGAAGTACTACTACCTTAACCAAGCGGCCATTACGTACCACACCAGTCTCACACTCGTCGCGAAGGAAAGCCGAAGAAGCGTGGGTTAATATCGGCCGACAGTGCACCTGGATGAAAAGTGGAAGCGAGATAGAGGGATGAGATAGAGAAAGAAGAAGAGAATAAGAATGAGACAGAGTAAGATAGAGATAAGGTGGCGCTGGAAGGAACCTAAAGGGAGGAGGAGGAAAAGGAAGAGGAGAAGGAGGAGGAGGAGGAGGAGGACGTTAAGTATCGCCTGGTTTCCCCGGTTCTTGCCATCTGTTTACAATCCTGGAAGACCGAGGTGGTACATGCTATGGTACAACGTCCTGGTACCACCGACTATGGTAGCCACGACTTTCCTACTTGGTTAAGACGGGATACACTAAGGAAGGTACCAACTAACCAACGGTTTACAACCTTTCCTTGACTACCTAGCTAAATTCAAACGCTCGATCCACACCAATCCAACATTTACAGTAACACTAACAACTGTAATAAAAGATACATTATTTAACTTCACCAAGAAAACCCTGAAACATCTGTTGTTGTTATTGATATATATATTTTATTGAGTAGAAAATTTCAGTGAACATAGAAAAAGATTTTGTTATTGTTTTACTGTTGTCTCAAGCTTCTATTAATTTTTTCTTTTAAATTATTGGCTTGAAATTTGATCAAAATGTTAAAAAGAAAAAAACAAAACAAAAGAGTTGAACGTTACTTTAGTTACTGTTGCATTGAAACTCACTCCTCATTCTCTGATTCTGTTTAAACCGATACTGCTACACAACTTCTTATTCTTGTTTTTCTATTTAATCTTTTCAACTACTTCTTATTCTACTTCTTCTGGTTACCTCGAACGTAGCTACCGGTTGTTCAAGCCCGACGAGAAGAGACAACGAAGGAACTCCCTACTACTACTACTCCTCCAGGAGGAGGATTCTAAAGGTCGTTGCTTGCTCTAGCAGCATGCTCGATCGATCTTAGGACGATGACAGAGAAAGCCGGGCGTGGTCCGGCACTTCAACTAACCCCCACCGATTTTAGAGTCACCAATTTTTTTTTTTTTATGATAACTTTAGTCGATAAGTTTTAATTATGTCAAAATCAATCGCACATGTATGTAAAGTAATTGATTCAATGTATAATAATAATAATAATAATAGTAATTCATTAGAGTATTAATCAATTCTACACTATAATCCTTAATATATAATAAATTAATATAATAATATAATTAATTAAATATTATAATAATAATAATAAATAAATAAAATAAATAAATATATAATAAATAACTATAATAATATAATTAACTAAATAATAAATAACTGTAATATCTAATAAATTAAATATATTATATATACTTAATATTTTATTTAATTATTATATAATTATATAATAATATAATTATAATTAATATTGAATAAATTATAATTAAATTATAATATATTATTATATATTTAAAACAACCAATCTTCTCTGTTTAATAATAGTAGAAATTTGATATTTTATTTATTTTATTATCGTTTGTTTAATTACTCAGAATGAATTACAAGTTTTTCCTATTTTATATTCTAGATCATTGAACGAAAGATCTTTTTCTTTCGTTTGAAAGATCGTATAAAAAGAGAGAATCGAGTTCCTGGAAATAGAGTTAAGTGTATTCGTATTCTGAACACGTTTCGAAAGATATGCGAATTTTGGTAGCTTGTGGAAAAAAAAAATAGTGTGCAAGACAAAGAGAGAAATAAAGATTGAATAAAACTTTATGTGTGTGTGTGAGAGAGAGAGAGAGAGAGAGAGAAAGGAAGAATGCATAGGATCACGTAGGAACTGGCTAAAAGATTCGTTTGACCTTCGATCTCGTGGAAATCTCAAGTTCTCCATATCGGTGGAACAAATGTTCTTCAGGGGGTTTTCCTTTTTAAGAACAAATTTTCAAACGATCTTAATACATCTTTCTTATCGATTACAACAAAATGATATCGTAAAAAATATAAACGTGTATTCCTATTAAAAAAAAAAAAAAAAAAATATATAATTTTAAGTTTCTTAAAAAGATCATACTTGTGTTGAAAATCTCATTTGTTAAAAAAAAAGCAAAAAAATACTAACAGAAAGAGATAGATATACATATATGTGTTGTAACACTTTGGAAAAATAACAAAATTACATCCTCTTGTATCTTGTTTGTCGCATGACAACTCTTTCAACTATACCACAAGAGCAATGTCTTGAATTTTAAAACGAGAATCGTGATGTACGAGAACACTATCTCTTCTCTCTCTCTCTCTCTCTCTCTCTCTCTCTCTCTCTCTTTCTCTCTTTTACTTTTTTATGTTTTTTTTCTCGCTACCAACGGTGGTCGTTTCTTCCTATACAGATACCTACACACTTATATAATATAAATATCTTTTTTTTAGTTTATTTTTTTAACAAATGGGATTCAACACAAGTACCATTCAACACGTGTCATGTTGTTTGTCCGCAATGGAACCCTAAACTACTAAACCGATTTTAATCAAATTTTGCACACTGTATGCAGTTTCATTCAACTTGAAAGATAGAATAGTTTATATCTCAATTTATAATCGAATTATTTGTTTATTAACAAAGAGTCATGATTATCTCTGTTAGTTCGATAAGATTCTAAGAGATGGTGGTATAAGGTAATTCGTTGACTTAAATACGTGTGTATTGGACTGATTGTGAGCCACAGCAACACGTGGCAGGGCACCCCTAGTATTTTATATATTATTTTATATTTATTTTATATTTTACTTTATACATGTATTATATTACAATTATACTATATTATATTTTATTATAATATTAATAAAATTTAATAAAAAATATATATATATATATATATACATATATATATATATATACCTATAACTTTCTCTGTCTTTCTGTGATACTTTTTATTGTTATTTTATTTTGTATTATCTTTTTTAGTTAATCTCATGATGGAAGAAGGGAAGCTGCCGATAGCGGTGTACCGATCGTGACCGTGCTCGTAAACGTAATGAGTACGAGTTGCTAATGATGCCGCGTTGATAATCATAGACTAGTTCTAAGGGTGTGTTACGAGGTGTGTTCTTGCTTGAGCAATCAATAATCTTTAACACTGAAATCACGACGTTGGTCAATTTGCTTCTGGCCTGATTCAACGACTTGTGTGTATTCTTTCTCACTATTATCTTTTTCTCTCTTTCTCTCTCTCTAGTTTTATCTTCAGTCAGTCAGAAGGGCTCCAGGCGAATGAATCGCTTCCATTTATGCTTTACGATCAACTAAAGAAAGAAAATCGTGAACAGGCTAGCTTACGATTGTGTAACGCCTTCTTCTAACGCCCATCTTCATCTTCTTCTTCATCTTTAATCTTTTTTTTTATTTAGTTTTCTTTTTTCTTTTATTTTTTTTATCGATCTTCTTTCACAAAATCGATTCGTTCTAATCGTTTGAGATCGTTTCTTTGAATAATTCCGCCTTATATTCATCGTATTTTCTCAACTATGTTTCTCTTGTAACACGAGTTAGAGTGAGAAACAGAATGCCAAGGACGTTTACGATGTTAGATAATTCTATGGTTGTATGGGAAGAACGCGTTTGATAAATCTACGAAGTTCACGCGAATACTTTATGAATTCTATAGATAAACACCTTTACTATAGAAAATAGATAAAGAAGATATAAACACACACACACATATTCACAAAAAAAGAGAGAGAGAGAGAGAGAGAGAATCTTATAAAATCTCAAGAAAATCTTATAGAAGATTAATCCACCAGGAAGAAAGTGCACGTTTCCGATAGGCGTTGATTAAAATCCAAGTAAGGTGGTGGTTGTTGTATCAGCGTTGGCGTTAAGATGAGAAAGGGGGTAAAAGGGAAACGAAGGTAGTAGGATAATGCATTTCCTGGAAGTAGAAGGAAAGTCATCGTTTCTTTTGAAAGCGGCTTAAACCTTTACCTTTAAGCATCCTCCCTCAGTGTACTTTGGCAAGCAACTTTGCGAAAAGAGAAAAAAAAACACACTCATACATGTACACATAGAGGAAATCTTACCCCTGTTTCCTTTTTTTTACCAATTTTACCGAAGTCAAGAAGACAACGCGTTCTTTGAATGTCGTTCAAGCGTTGATCCCGTAAACACTACAACAACTTGACATATAGGAGGTAAAGATACGAAGAAGGTAAAACGAGTGAGTGAGTAAGTAAGTAAGTAAGTAAATAAGTGTGTAAGTGAGTGAGTGAGTGAGTGAGTGAGTGAACAAGGCTCGTGCCCTGCCCGGTGACTGAACTCACACCGCATTTTACTTAACGTGCTTGAACACACACGTATATACACATACACCCACGTTTAACAGTGTGTTAAGAAAAGACTTACGGAGGTGGGACTAACACTTACAAAACTATGGATCTTAAGGATGCTGAAAGAACCTAACGTTCTTCGAAGAAACGAGAATCTCATCGGGTATTCGCCATTGCGGGAGAACTCGAATTAAGATGCATCTTCTGTTTAAGTTCAAGAGTGAGAGAGAAACATGTACATATATGTATATGTATGTATGTATGTATGTGGCTGATGACTTCCGTTAAGTTCTTCGCAGAAGAGTAACATTCGTTCGTATCGACGAATACAAAGAGGAAACTCCTTCTCCACCTCCTCCTACTCCTCCTCCTCCTCATCATCATCATTCTCATCCTCCTTTTCCATCTTTTCTTCTTGTTCCTCTTAAAGTCTCTTCATCGTTTTTCGAAGCGATCGAGATACGAGTGAAACAGTTTGGTGCATGAAAGAATAAACTGCTCGAATATACATTCACACACACATATATATTTATATACAGGTATACAGAAAGCGAGATTCGCAACCCGTTAGACTCTTCTTCGTATATTGTATATATATATGTTATATTCGCTTGAAAAACACTCAAAGGTCCACTCTATATAGTAAACTAAAGAAAAAAGTTGTGCTTTTGAATAAACCAAAGTAAGAGTCCACATTTGACTTATTGTCAATTTAAAGATTTGACTACTTTTGTGTGTGTATTGAATAATAAACGAAATTTTTGTATTTTATTCATAGATCGGTAAAGTTGTATCACATTATGCTTGTTAATATTTTTAATTAATAATATTTTATTTTTCATTACGTACCTTGTCTTCGCAAGTCTTGTGACAGATGTATTTGCATACTGAAAATAAAAAACATGAATTTTGTTTTTTTTTTTTTATTTAAATTATATAACAAAATTAGATTAATTTTATATAGATAATGTATAAGTGTTTTTTTTTTCTTCTAATTATTATTTATGGTGATTTATATATTTAACTCTTTGAGTGCTGAATATTTTTAACTAAAGTGTAATTAACCAAATTCTAATAATTAATTATATTCAATAATTAAAGTTTTTTTTTCTTAATATAATTTCATTAATTAATATAAACATTACATTATTTTACATTAATATTAACAAACACCTAGACAACTATGGTAATTTTTACCAAACGCATATTTGCGTTTGTACCACTCTAAGGGTTAAAGAAAAAATAAAGAAAAAAAAAAGGAGATTAATTATTTCAAATTTGTTTCATATTCGCGCCAATTGGAAATTTTTACCAACGATCGATAAGAAATAAAAGGAAGTAAATACTATCGACTACAAAATATCGTTTCTATTTTACCAAGAATCTTACAGGTTTCAACCTTATCGACTTACCTCTGCAACAAGACGCTTGTTTGATCACCGCCTGATGGCACAAATGACATGGTCTGGGTTTGCGCAGTTGTTTCGTACGAAACACGTGACACTGAGGTTCAAAGTCACTCTGAAAATATATAAAAAGAAATAATTAATACGAGACAAACTTTTTTTTACTGGGGATAAACTAGGGGGAAAAAAAAAACAAGTTTTAAAAAGAAACTTTACAAACAAAATGTAATATAATCACAATGACAACTCAAAAAAGTCATCTCTTTTGCCATTTATTTTCCCAAGGCCGCTGCACTTTTCATTCGCGGGTGGATTCGTTTGAATTTCAACTCAATGACAAATTAATAAATGGAACGTCACCTTTTGACCCTCTTTTCATTTTTATTTTATTTTTATTATTTAAAAACAAAAAAAACATTCAAAAACATCTCATATCTTTTAATAAATCTAACGTACATGTACATGTGGTTAGACTTACTCGTTGAAAGATGATAGTTACACGTAGTATGCAATGAGAAACTGCAAAAGCAATTTGTCATCTTGTTATTATCGTGTTAACTTCAACGATAAGAAACACAAGAAAGGAATTAGGTATTTTTTCTCTTTTTTTTTTTTACTTGTTTTTTGCATGATGCGAATATAACAGTCAACCTGTTAACAACAACAAGTTGGAATTGAACGATCAGCAATAACGCGGCATCGGGAAAAGGTAGTTCGGAAAGTTATGTGCTAGCAAGGCAAATGCCTGAAGCATATACCATAATCCCATCCCATCCCATCCCATCCCATCCCATGAACCATGATGCACGGCTTCCAATTATAGTCACGCAAAGCTTCTTCTATCTTTCATGAGAAGTGAATACCCTATTGCTTTCACCCACATTCAATGGCATACATATATACCAAATTCCCATGGAAACAATTTAAAACACGTGACAACTGTCAATCAAATTTCTTTTGTTGACCCATTTGACGGATATATTCCAATTAAACATATGGAGGTGTATCAACACAAGGATTAGATCTAATATTCATTTAAATGCATGTATAATAATGAAATATTTATTGTTTTAATATTCGATGAGATTTAAATGTATTATTTTATGTTTTATTATAGAATATTTTTATAGAATATTTAATTATTCGTATAATAAATATTCTATATAAATATTTAATAAATATTATATTCTAAATATTATATATATATATATATTATAAATTATATACATATATATGTATTTTATATTATAAAATAAAATTATAAATTAAAATTTATATTACAAAAATTTTATATATTAAAAAATAAAATAAAATTTAAATTAAATTACAAAAAAATTTATATATTAAAAAATAAAATAAAATTAAAATTAAATTACAAAAAAATTTATATATTAACAAATAAAATACAATTCAAATTAAATTAACAAAATTTTATACTAAAAAATAAAATAAAATTAAAATTTATATTACGAAAATTTTATATTAAAAAATAAAAAATATATATTTAATATTATTACAATTATTTTATAAATATTTAAAATTGGTATATAAAAAAATAAATATAATAATTATATATATTAATTATATAAAAATAATAATAATGATAGAGGATAGAAAAACTATTAAAACTCGATTGTCTTCATTTATCTTTTGATAAATGTACCAACTCGAGTTACTAATTAAATATCTAAGAGAACGATGCTATCATTAATATATATCTTAATCATAAGCTTTGTCGGAACACTTCCCCTGTAATTACTACGTCACGATCTCAAGAGAATAACGAGAACGGAAAGAAGGTAAGTTTCAGGTGCGACTATACATCGTGCTCAAACATATATATATATATATATATATAGTATATATAAACACACTCATTCGAACAAATATATATACCATATATATATATATTTTAAAATCCCGTCCTCTTTTCGTTGATCAGTAAACCGTAACGTTACATACGAAACGCATTCCGCATTTTCTTGATCCTTTTTTTCCTCTGTTCGTATCCCTTTCGTTTCTTCACTAACGTAAATGGCAATAAATCGTTATTACCCTGACATGGTGGATTACAACTAAAAAAAAAAAAAATAAAAAAATACAAAAAACTATAACACAACGACGAAATTATGCAAGGACATTTTTTAAATAGGATATTTTCGAACATATAAAAAGTACAATTCGTTGCAAATTATTTCACCGTTTAAAAGACTTTCCATTTATCTTACTAATCCTCGTAGCTAATCGACAATATATATATATATATATATATA
>NW_015148997.1:1385919-1405276 GCF_001465965.1 Polistes dominula
CCAGATCAAAGTGAAAGAAGGCAAGACTGGAAGAAATTGAAGAATATGAACAAGAAGAAGGTCTATTGTACGGTCCAGGCATCGCAGATTAAGTTTAGGTAAGAATTTTTAACGATTTTGAGTAGAAAAAAACTTTAAACGCGTTTATCTCGAAACTATGTATAATTTATAATATAATATAAATACTACAATATTATTTATTACAATAATTTATAATAAATATAATACTACATTCATTTCAAAATTTTGATAAATCTTTTGTTCATTCGTATAGAAATATCTTTTTAAATTGGTAGAATAATTTCTAATTTGTTTTCTTCTTTAATTTTCTAGAATATATTAGGTGGTTTGAAAAGTAGTTTCATTTTTTGCTGACCCAATAATGACATTGGTTGATGCAAACCGACAAATAGTAACACATGAGATCGATCGAGAGGTTAAATTGATCAAATTCAACTACTTATGACCACTTGAAAGGTTTAGGTTTAACCTTTGAAGCAAAAATTATCTTCATTTTTACAAAAGAAAAATGAAACGACTTTTCGAACCACGTAATATTTGAAGATATATTTATCCGATTAATTTTGAAACTCTCTGTATTATTATCCAGTAAGAATGAAAAAAAATATATATATAAAAAAAGATGAGCCACAAGTACAAAGAGTGGTATGCAACGTTTGCAGTTCATGTAAATATTAAACTCCCACTATAGGGACGTAACTTACATTGCCATATTTCTCGATGTATTACCTATTGTGTGGAAAATCTGTTACTCTTAACTACCCACGCGTTAATTGCAATTACATACAATTGTTTCTCATATAATAAACTCCTGGGAAATATAGATCGATACTTTTTCATTTTATTCCATTGAATTATAATGTATCAGTTGAAACAATTAATAATAATAATTATTATTATTAATATTATGAGAGTTTTATCTTTTATAAAGGATGCACAGTAAATATTTTTCCATATATGAATGCAATATTAAAATTATAATAATAATAATAATAAAAAAAAATTTATTAATTTTCCTTATCAGAGTGTGAGTAATGTGGAAAGAAAAATTACAAAAAAAAAAAGAAAAAAAAAAGGAATTGTATTATTTAACGATGAGATTCCCTCCCCCTTTCCCCCTATTCCTATTTTGACCCATTTTATCTTCCTACTCTCTCCCTCTCTCTCTCTCACACACACACACTCTTTTATTCATTCACCCGTATTTTCCTTTTTCCATCCACTTTTTTCTTTTTAAATCTTTCATCAACCCTTTCACCCTTATTCCAATTGGTGCAACGTCAAAAAAGAACAAACAACAAAAATCGCGTAATCGAATCGCTTTTTCTTCGAGATTGCTTGGGTCAGAACTCGATCGGTCAATGTCAGTAGCTTGTGTACGATGTGGTAACTTGCTCGAGATGGTTTGAACCATCTCACCTACCTTTCCTTCCTTTTCCTTCCTTCCATCCACCTTACCATCGTTCAACTTGTATTCTCGTAGGATTTTCTTTTAGCGATTTGCGCTAGGTGCGTTTCTGTGATCACCATTTGTCACGCGACGGCAATCCTTTCCATGGTTTACTTTGCTTACTTGCTGCATGGTTGCTTGCATGGTTGCTTGCTTACTTGCTAGCTAAGTTTTTTCTTTTTTTTTTTTTGTACTTCGAGCTTAGGTACGCCCACTTGAAGTCGTCTCGAAATTCTTTCCATCCGTGTGTTAGCTCACACTCGAGACTGCCGGCTAGGCTTTTATATCTCGAGATTTACCCTATTTTTCATAAGGAATGTTACCTTGATAAAGAAAGAGTGTGTTAGAGAGGAAAAACTAAATTTCAATTTAATAATCAAACTCGAATCACAAGTCTGAGTGCTGAGAGTTATGAAACAATTTTCTTTCACTAGTTTATTTTATATTATCTTTGTAAATTGAACAAATGTATAGAGCAAGCAAGGGTCGGCAACTTTTTGAGTCGGAAGAGCCAAAACATTACAATTTACAAAATTTCAAAGTTTTTAAAGAGCCACAAAATATAAACGATCTTTAAATGTTTTATTTTTTTTTTCTAAACTTTACTAAACTCTTTTAACTAAAGAGCCATAGTTTCACATCCAAAGAGCCGTATGTGGCTCGCGAGCCGCAGGTTGCCGACCCCAAGTATAGAGTGATGATATTGTTTTTGTTGTTGTAATAAATATAAAAAAATATAGAGTTCATTTTATTATGTGGAACGAATCGTAGAACGAAATTAAAAATAATATTATTTAATTTATAATATAACTTAATTATAATATAAATATGTAATATATATTACATTAATATTACTTATATATATTCGTATTTTATTTTATTTTGATTTTTGGTTTAGTTAAATAATTAAATAATTAATTTAGTAATAAAAGACATTTTTGACAAAAAAAAAAATAATAAATCGTTATTATTATTGTTTTATTTTTTATTAAATGTCCGGATATTGCTACAGATTTGTGTTCAACGATTCGAGGATTAACTAACGATGACGAACGACCCCCTCTAGGATTATCTTCTTCAACATTCGTTCGATTCTGATTTTCTTGTAAATGAAAAATAAAAAAAAATAAAAATAAAAAAAAATAACGGGAAAGTTTATTCCGTTGTTCGTCCTTGATTATTGATGTTGCTTAATTCTACATTATTATATGTATATATATATAGAGAGAGAGAAAAAAATGTTAGTTAAATAATAAAATTATTTGATACAACCTATGTACATATATGTATGCCAACTTTTTCCATATATACATATATATATATAATATTAATATAATATTTAATAATATTATATAATTTATTATATAATATTTAATTTTAATTATATATAAATATTATATATTATATTATATAATATGATTTATATAATATATATATGTTACTAGTTCACTTTGTTATATATATATATATATGTTACTAGTCCGCTTTATTCTTTCTTCGTTTCGTAACAGTGGTACTTGTGAAGCCCTTTAAAACGTAGAGCCCTACTCGAAGGGATACGTTCGTTTCTTTTCAGACGAACAACGAGAAAAGAAGAAACGTTTTCCTATTCCGTTCTCGTATCTCGCGACAACTACTACTATTACCATTACTATTACTACTACAACTACTATTCGTACATTTCTACGAAAAGGTAGAAGAAGCCCACGAGCGTTCCACTTTCACAGTTTTCATGTGAGATCTTCCTCGAGTTCTTGGCAAACTCACTTGGCGAATCCAAAACAGCTGTTTCCGTTTCTAAACTTTTTCTTCGTATATTAAAAGGACTAAAGAATTCAGATAGGGAAAATCCACATACACAGAGCTAAACTTTAACTACTTTTCTCATATTCTTATTCTTCCTCATTTTTTTCTTTTTTTTTTAGGTTTATCGATTCTTTTCCCTCCACCCGCGTTTTACTTCGATTTATCCGTCTCATTCCAATTCGATTATATCTATTCTTAAAAATAGAATAACACCCAACCTTTCGATGTCCTACTTTGTTATTTCAACCTATGAAAATGTTTTTTTAATATTTATTTATTCTTTACTCTTATCTTTCAAATATTTTCTATAATATAATCTATATAATTAATAAACAAAACAAAAAACAAAAAAGAAGAAAAACCATTTACAATAACGTAAAAATTCTTATTAAAATAATCTTAATATGTATAAATTATGTCACGTTGTTTGTTCGCAATGGACTCTTAAACTACGATTTTAATCAAATTTTGCACACTGTGTGCAGTTTCATCTAACTTGAAAGATAGGATAGTTTATATCTTAATTTATAATCGAATTATTTGTTTATTAACAAAGAATCATGATTATCTCTGTTAGTTCGATAAAATTCTAATAGATGGTGGTATAAGGTAATTCGTTGACTTAAAGACGTGTGTTTTGGACTGATTGTGAGCCACAGCAACGCGTTGTAGTGCACCCCTAATATTTTATATTTTAAAGAAAAAATATATGTCAATTTGATAATAAAAATATTATAACAAGAAAAAAAATTAAAAGAGATAGAGAGAGAGAGAGAAACTGAGCAGAGAAGGGCAAACCTTACGTATGGTTAATTTACGTAATTCGTGGACTAAGTGGCTTGTTGTTCCAACCGTCCAACGTCGACTATTGTATAATGCATGGGACGTGTACGTTACTCTGAACATACTTATATATATATATATACATACATGTGTGTTATAACTATCAAGAGTGTGCGTGCCAACGCACGCATTAAATGTGAAACAGAATGAACGAGGTAAAAAACGCTAAAAATGAAACAAAACAAAAAACATTATTAAAATATAACAACAAACAAACTAACAAAAATTTATATATATATATATTAACACTGTTGTTCTCTCTCTCTCTCTCTCTCTCTCTCTCTCTCTCGTGTTGTACCGAAGTATAATTATCGTTGATCGTCAAGCTGTGTGATAATTGGAACGCTCTGGGAAGAAGACTAATTGTATAAGAATGTGTATGCGTGTGTGTGTGTATGTGTATTCCCCGTTGTACATTTATTCTCTTCCTACATATATATGTATATACATGGATATGAGTAACCTCCTCGTCCTTGTTTATCTCTTTTTAGTTTTATTTTCTTTTTTTTTTTTTTAATGGAAACGTTCGAGCAAAGCTTTATACATATACATCTAAACTAAAGTATTATGCATGAGGTTTTACGTAAATCGGTGAGGATTTTTTTTTTTTTATTTTCTAAAATGTATTTTCTTGTTGTTGCTGTTGTTGTTGTTGCTCCAATTCCGTTCGTTATGTAACAGTAAAAGAATCATCATCGTAGTTGTGTCGTCATCGTCATCGTTGGAAAAGGAACATGAAAAATAAGTTCTCTTATCTCTCTTTCAACTTTTCCCTCCCTCTTTCTCTCTCTCTCTCTCTCTCTCTCTCTCTATCTATCTCTGTGTGTGTTTTTTCTCCACTTTTTTTTCTTTACTCGTTTGCTACAACGAAATATGTCTATACGTGTATGTGTGTATTTGTAATATCAGTATATAGAATGTATGTATGTATGTGTCTTTTAGATTTTGTTAAACTTTATACGCTCTTGATAGTTTATATTATATATTTATTATTATAAATAATAAATTGTAGAATTTATAATTAAAATTATAAAAACGTTATATCAATTATTTCTCTTCATAAAAAAGTCGTCTTTAATCTGAAAAGTTTAACCCTTTGACTGCTAAAGACGTATATATACGCTCTCACAAATCCATCAATATACGCGAAAAGCGTAAATATACGCCCTCTGTATTTTTTTTTTACTATAACACCTTTATTGCTGTATTACCGATTAATTAAACATGAACTTTATTGTGATATGTAACATAACAATTAAATATTGGCAATTATTTCAATGTCGTTTAGTCAATTGCTTTTATATTTGAAATATCGTCGTCTATTTTAATTTGTATTATCTTTATTCGTTCATTATCGTTTTATTATTTTTTTTTTTTTTTTTTTTATAATTAGGTTAAAATTATTCAAATGTACCGTTAAAGTTATTATACTCTGTGTTAGATTATAAATTTTGTATTTTGTTTTTCTTTTATATTAAAATTACCGATTATTATTGAAGGAATGCATAAAATAAATAAAGTAAATTAAAATAGCTCAAAAAATTATTTTTACAAAATTAATACAAAATTCATATTTTATATTTTATTTGCCATTATTATCTGTTTTGGTTAGTAGTCAATGGAAAAACAGTCGCAATGATTGACATGCGAAAATTGCACCGTTCATATTAATGGATTGATTCGAGAGCGTACCGCAATCAAAGGGTTGAACAAACATAAATAAATAATCAAACGATTTTCAAATGTAAGATTAATTATAAAAAAAAAAAAATAAAAAAATAAAAAATAGAATAACTGACATATGACTTCCGGGAAATGTGAGAGATAGTTCTAAGTAAAGAAAATGAATTTTGTAAAAGTTACAAGAAATTGTACGAAACTCGTGTGTGTAAATGTCCAATGGTCGTTTAAAAAGGAAAGGAAAGAAACGATAAAATAAAAATGAGAAGTATGGTTTTAACGCTAGCTCAGCACTATGACGATAACGATGATGTTTGCGTTATGTGGTCTGACCGTGCGAAACTTAGTCGACTTTAAGCGTCAATGGTATAATGGAAGGCTTTTATAATAGTGTTAGTGAATATAATAGATCGTATACATGCCACAAGAGAATAATCTACGATAAAGCTTTTCACGTAATGCTTTTATACGATAGGAAGTTGAGTACATTAATTGAATGTTCCTACAGTTTTTTTTTTTTTTTTTTACATAAATGTTTATATAATATTTAGAAACAACTTAATAGTAATTTTTAAATTTCTAAGTGTTTAAGTGTTACATTACATTATTTTGTATTTTTTGTATTCCTATTTCATCGTCAATTAATTATTTTTCAAATGCTCAATTTATTTATCATTTGAATTATATTAATAATAATAAATTAACTAATTCTAATAATTAATAATATCACAAATATCATATTATTAGTAAAAAATAATAATATTATTTTTTTTTTTTTTTAGTTTTTTTTCCTATAAATGTTTATACAATACTTAAGAACAATTAAATAATAATTTTGAAATTTCCAAGTGTTACATTGCATTTTTTTTTATTTTTTTTTTATATTTTTTTGACACTGTCAATAAATATTTTGCATATCCTTAATTTATTTCAATGTATTTGTTTGTTCGATAAATAATATTTTTATTTTTTTTTTTTAGTTTTTTTTTTCCTATAATTGTTTATACAATACTAAGGAACAATCAAAGAATAATTTTTGCATTTCCAACTATAATACTCGGTTTTATCACATGTTTTATGTTTTTTTTTATATTTTTCTTTTCATCGTCAATAAATTATTTTTCAAATACTACATTCATTTCAATCGATTTGTTTGTGCGATACATAATATTTGTATTTTATTTTGTACAGATATGAAATTTATAACCATTTTTTTTTCTTTTGAAGCATACTTTTTTACATTCTCTTTTTTTGTACGACTCTTTCATAAACACGAAATATTTCTTCCTATATTTTATATTATTTTCTTAAAAATATATTACTAAGGTTGTATCAGTTAGATATCGAATAACATATAAAAACATGTAAAAACACACATATATATATATATATTTGATATATGATCTGAAAAGATTTATATCGATTTACATATACATTTGTTTTTTCTATTAAAAAACAACTACTCGTATTTCTACTTTATTTACTGTTATATTTATTATTTAAAAAAAAAACAAAAAATATGTTTTTACACACATATTTGCTAAATTTAAATATGATATTACATAAAAATGAATATTATTTTATTTTATTTTATTTTTTTTTATTTAAATCAATTTACATACATCTTCATCACCACCTTCTTGTACCAAACTGCTTTACGAATATGCTTCGTCGTCTACTCGAACTGTTCTACTTAAGAAGCTAATTAACGTTAATTAACGAATCGATTTTTCTTAGATAAGAAACTTTGCACATGTAAACACGATTTTATTCAAGTAAAGAATCGACAACGGTAACTGAACAACGAACATGTGTAAGTACGTGTTGTTACATATACATATATGCATATACCAATACATATACATATATATATATGTTAACCTTTCTTACATGAGAACGTGGAACACTCGAGAGCTATAAATCGATCACGGAAGGCACGAATTTACGAGACACGTGTTTCTATTCACGAATACAATTTCAAAGATGACCCTTTGCCAAGTAGTAGAAGAAGATGAAGAAGAAGAAAAAGAAAAAGAAAAAGAAAAATAAAAAGACAACAAAAAAAAATGTCTTCTTCGTGTTCTCAACATCTTTTTATACTTGGCCATTAGAAAATGACGATGATAACTTTTTTTTTTCAAGTTAGAAAAAAACACACAGAGAATAAGAGACAGAGAGAGAGAGAGAGAGAGAGATGTTTTCTATGCAAATTCGTTTGTCCTTGTTCATGGTCTGAAACAGTCTAACTGCAATATTTACGTAGCAGCAATTAGCAGTTAAAGCGTAACAACTCGTCCAGAGAAATAGACAGAGATATAGATAATAAGAGAAAGAGATAAACTTGAAAGAAAACTTATTATACTTGGGGATGAAGTCGTCACGTGTTCGTTACACGTATTAAAACTTAATGAAAACTAACGAAACCGTGGTATGTACTTAAAATAAAATAAAAGAAAAAAAAAAATAGAAAAAAGAAATGTAATTTTAATAACGAAGAAATAATATGAGTTTAACCAGTTAACTGTAATTGACGAATATACTCGTCATGTCTCGATTCTGCTAACAGAAAACGGTGCTGCGTGTTTTCAAACAAAATGAGTTACAAATGAGTTAAACTGGTTAAATGTACGATGAGTATAGAATATTCTATATGTTGATAAATTCTAGTGATTATATTTGTTGAAAGTTGGAATAATAATCGAGAAAAACTTGACGTGTGTGTGTGTGTGTGTGTAATCTTTTAGTTTTAGTTTAAATTAAAGTTCAAACTTACGATAAACGCGTTAAAGTTTCGTACAGGTTTATTAGACGTGTTTTTTTTTTATTCTTATTTATCTTTTTTTTTTTTTTTTTTTTTTTTTTAATAATAAAAGTTGTAATATATTGGATTAATTCTTGGATTTGTAGATTTTCATTTATGCGTAGACACGTAGAAGTGTCGAGTACATTGCCCTTTTACTTTTCTTTTTACTCGTCAAGCATGTAACACGATTTGACACGATTACATTTCTCATTCTGTACATTCTGGTTACTTAAACTTCCTTATCGGTATCTTCGTCTCTTGTATAATACGTATGTTAGTATATATATGTGTGTGTGTGTGTGTGTGTGTGTGTGTGCCTTCATTTTACTCTATTCGTGTATTTAAGTAGATTCGATACGGCAAAGCGCGGCTAAAGCGAAAGAAAATTTGCTAGAAGAAGTTGTACAAGTTACATAGAAAAAGTAGAAAATAGACAAGTAATAAATGTAACTCGATTTCATTATTAGATTAATATTAATAATTTAGATTAGTGTTAATTAATTAATATATATTATTTATAAATATTATAGTAGAATTAATTATATTACTTTCTGTTAATATTAAATTTACAAATTTATCTACAAATAGAAAAGTAAGAAATGTAACTCGATTTCATTTAGATTAATATTAATAATTTAGATTAATATTAATTAATTAATATATTCTTTATAAATATTATAGTAGAATTAATTTTATTATTTTTGTTAATATTAAATTTACAGATGTATCTACAAATAGAAAAGTACACACAAAAGTACTTACAAATAGAAAAGTAAGAAATGTAACTTGATTTCATTATTAGATTAATATTAATAATTTAGATTAATATTAATTAATTAATATATATTATTTATAATTATTATAGTAGAATTAATTATATTATTTTTGTTAATATTAAATTTACAGATGTATCTACAAATAGAAAAGTACACACAAAAGTATTTACAAATAGAAACGTAAGAAATGCAACTCGATTTAATTTAGATTAATATTAATAATTAAATTAATAAATATGAAAGTATTTTTTAAATTTACAATTTATCTACATTTTATTAACAAAAACATTCCTACGATGGCATTGATAGTGATTGAGAAATCGAATGAAATAATGTTTAACGTCTAGGATATTAATTATCGATTGTAAGTAGAGCAAATATTTCTTCATTTCCTGTAATATGGTATTTGCAATTTTATAGACATTAAAAAAAAAAAGAAAGAAAAAAGAAAAAAAATTAGAATAAGAAATACATACATTAAATAAATCACTCATTTTGCAAATTAACGATTTACGTATTTAGATAAAGAATTTCTATGAAAATAATTTTAGGAATTCTTTCATTCAACAATTTATCTCCATCAGTGTATTATTAACATAAAGTTTATCGAATCATTGGATTACTTCTATACATTAAACTCGTTAAATGGCAAACTAATTTTACATGACTCGTTCTACCAGTGGCAACGTGTATAAGTTAAAATCTGTATAATCATGTGCAATATCATTTATCTTATTGAAGAATGGGTCACCGATGAGACCTCTGCATTGCGACCCAATGCATTTCTTTGTATTAGTTCAATTAACCAAATGAATTACCCTTTTGGTTGCGCGACCTCGTGTGTTATATGTCACAGAAATTTCAACAAAACTATAACATTCCAGTACGTTTAAATGTCCCAAAATTCATTAATAAATCAATTTGACAATATTACACACGTATATAGTATTATATTTCTATAAATGAATGATAGTGACAGAAAAATGAGAGAAAATATTGTATACAATCAATAATCAGAATATAGTGAAAATATTTGTTAATTTGTAGAACCTTGAAATTAATTATAAAAAAATATTTGTTAATTTATTTAAAAGTAAAATTATATAATTAAAAAATATAGAACTAAAATATAATGAATTTATATAATTAAAAAAAAAAAAAAATATAGAATTAAAATCAAATAAAATTAAATACTTAAAAATATAGAACTAAAATAAAATAAAATTATATAATTAAAAAAATATATATAATAAAAATGAAATAAAATTATATAATTAAAAAAAATATATATAATTAAAATAAAATAAAATTATATACTTAAAAATATATAATAAAAATAAAATAAAATTATATAATTATTAAATTTGTTATAATATAAATAATAATATTAAATAAATAATTTTTATTACTAAATAAGAATTTTTAATTTTTATTTTTATTATATTACATTATAATCAAAAAAAAAAAAATATAAAAATTAAATATTATAAATTTGTATTTACATTTGATTAGAAAAGAAACGGTGTTATTCGTCGTCACGTCAATGGCATTGATTTTAAAATGCGAAAAAGATACAAAAGAGAAAAAAGAAAAAAAGGAAAGGAAAGAAAAAGAAGAAGATAGAAACTTTTTCTAAGGATCATGAAAGAAACGGGAAAAGAATTTCTCATCGCGATTCTACGACTCATAGAACGGGGTTTGTAATCCGATCGAACTATACATTTATAGTTTCATTGAGAAATCGATTCACGTTTAAACGTACGGTGTATACGTGCCTACTCGAATGGCCACGTGGCTTGCAAGACAGGACATACCGATCGTGCAGAGCAAACGATGATCATAGTAAAAAAAAAAAAAAAAAAAAAAAAAATAGAAAAGAAAGAAAAGAAAACCAAATAGAGCTCGTCTAAACATTTTTATCGATTACGATCTAACCAATACGTAACTATAAGTCGAATCATCTAATATATTGTATTTAAGAATTCGAAAAATAGTTCTGAAGTTAGTATTTTGTAAGAAGAACGTTTTACGACACCTTGTATGTTGTGTAACATCGTAGTATCTAAAATGTCATCCGATTTTATACGATTTTAGTGTTTTATATTATATTTTATATCATTTATTTCATATCCTAGTATATTATATTTATTATTATATTATATAATAATAAATATATAGTATTTTCATTGTAATATTATTTATTATTATAGATATTATTATATTATATAATATTATTTTAATATTTTTAATTTAATATTATTTATAATTATAATATTATTATTTTGTATAATATTATTTTAATATTTTAATTTTAATATTATTTGTAATTATTAATATTATTATATTATATAATATTATTTTAATATTTTTATTTTATATTTAATATTATTTATAATTATAATATTATTATTTTGTATAATATTATTTTAAATTTAATATTATTTATAATTATAATATTATTATTTTGTATAATATTATTTTAATATTTTAATTTCAATATTATTTAAAATTATAAATATTATTATATTTTATATTATATTATTTTGATATTTTAATTTTAATATTATTTATAATTATAAATATTATTATACTATATGTGTGTATTTTATTTTTATTTTTTTATTTATACAAATTAATTACGTATATATATATATTATATATGTATTATATATATTAATATTAATTTTCTATAAAATAAAAACACACACACACAGTCGAATTTTTATATTACCATTCGTGTAAAAGGTGATATTAAAATACAAAAAAAAAATTACTATATTATAAAATGATAAATTATGAAAAATAATGATTGAATTATATAATAATAAAAAATGTTATAGATTATTCGCGAATGGCTTGTTAGATCATTGATTAGAAATGAGATTATTATTTCACATGCATTAGATTGCTCCTCGGTATTAAAAGTTGACGTATAAATCTCGACTTGTGAAACGTTGACCGAGTAGCTTGGTAAACGGAAAACAAGAACGCATTGTGACTTAGAATGCAATCCTTCTAACTTCTTAGAATCCTAGTTAGTCTTGAAGTAAGTAATGGAATCTATCATAGAGATTACGAATTATTTATCGCATTTCTACTTCATATAATAAACTTCAGTTCTTTACATGATTCGTCGTTTCTAAGAATACTTTGAAAGAATTGATTCTTTGTTTATAATAATACATTATTTCTATTACAAATATTGCTTTTTAAAAAAAAGTTTATTGACCTACTACTGTCTTGAAATAATAAAAAAAAATAAAAAATAAAAAATTTAGTTCCAATTAATGCAATTTAATTAAAATAAATTAATCACACATACACATAATAATAATAATGATAATAATATAATATTATATTACAAATAAAATTCAATATTAATTGAAATAAAACAAATAAGTAATAAATAAATTAATAATTAACACTTTACCAACCCGTTTCGAAAATTCTATGCCTTTCTCACTGCCTACTTAGCTGCAAATTTTCTCAAACATCAGCAAACTTAGCTGTCTTAACCAAATTTAATAAATAAAAAAATCGATCAATCGATCGTTAAACGCTGAAAACAAAAAGTCGAATAATCGAGTGCCGGTCGTTAAGCAAACGCTGGACTACAAAAAGTCGATTAATCAACTACCGGTCGGTAAAGTGTTAAAATAATTCTATTTTATTTTTCGTATTTGTTCATTGATGAGATTTACAATTAAAAAACAAATAAACAAATGTAAGTATATCTCAATAGAAAAAATATATTTTCAAATATACGTCTAATTATTCGTCTAATAACAAATGCAATTCTAATCACGAGTTTTAATAATGCATTATTAAATTAGAATACGCGCATACTAGTGGAATATAATTAAAAGAAAAATGTCCTTGTTACTAAATATAATATCTATGAGTTAATAATCGTCGTAAGTATAAAGTTAAATAAAAAATAAATTAAAAGTAGGTAAAAAAGATTCCAAACGACACGCGGTCACGAAGTTATCTACGATTAAAAAGGTCCGAACAAAAAGGTTCAAGGGCCTATCCCCACGATGGTTCATGAGTCGATTATTCTTTGGCCTGGACCACACGTAGTGTGGCTCTTAAATCGAGAGAGAAAGAGAAAGATAGAGTAAGGGAGAGAGGAAGAGAGAGAGAGAGAGAGAGAGAGAGAGATGTTGATCAAGGTTCGATCGAAGGAAAACAACCGATCTAATTACATCACCGTTATAATTTTACTATCGTCTTATTAAACGATATAATGTGGTTAATAAATAAGTATATACTCTTAATCCTATAAGAAAAATAAAATAAAATAAAATAAAATAAAATAAAATAAAAAATAAAATAAAAATAAAATATAATAAAATGAAATAGTTTAAACTAAGATAAGATGAAATAAAATAAAAAAAAGTAAAATTAAATTGAATTAAATAATTAAAATTAATTTTAATTAAAATAAAATAAAATACAAAGTAAATAAAATAAAAATAAAAATAAAAATAAAATAAAATAAATTAAAATTTAATTTAAATTAAAATAAAATAAAATACAAAGTAAAATAAAATAAAACAAAAGTAAAATAAAATACAAAGTAAGTAAAAAAAAAAAAAAGAAAAAAAGAAAACAAAAAAATAATAGAAAAGAAAACCAAGTTAGAAATCAAGAAAATAAAGAAAGAAAGAAAGAAAAAAAAAAAAGAAAAAAGAAATATTTATTCCTTTCACGTTTGGGTGGCAATTTTCAACTAGATGTCACATCACTACGTGAATCGAAAGTCATCGTTCGACTAAGCAGAAAAGAAGGTATCGAAATGTAATTTCGATGTCGTCATCATACATTGGCCTCTTCACTTCAAAATGGACACGAATTCGAGGCCATTGCGTTTCCATTGCAAATCGAAAGCTACCAATTTATATATATGTATATACAGACTGGAGACTAAAAAAGAGATGCATAAATGCAGGTAGCATGCATAGTCAGGTTTCACGTGCACACAAAATAGGCACAAAAGCACCGAGAACGAACGAACGAACGAACGAACCAACGAACCAACGAACCAACGAACGAACGAACCAACGAACCAACGAACCAACGAACGAACGAACGAACGAACCAACGAATGAACGAACGAATACGAACAACGAAGTGTTCTTCTTCCTGTTTGCCTTTTGTTTTCTTTCTCTTTCCTTCTCACGCTTATTTTCACTCCCTTCCCTCTCACCCTTCCTGCCAACCCTTTTTGTTTTTTTTTTATTCCTCTCTCCCTATTTCGGATCAGCGAAATTTTCGAGTGCAACGCACCAATGACGACGACGACGACGACGACGACGACTAATACTACTGTGGGGTAACTGGTATTTTTTGTCGGTTGGTAGCAACAGCAACCATTAGAATGATTGCACGACCAAATAAAACTAGCAAAAAAAAAAAGAAAAAAATAGAGAGAAGACTCATACATAGTTGTTGTTGTTGTTGTTGTTGTTCGCACAGTGGGGATAATGGGAATGGGAAAAAATAAAAATAAAAATAAAAATAAAAAGAGAAATATACAAATTCCAAAATAAAAAAGAGAAGAAGAAAATTCTTTGGCGTTAGTTAGCATCGTCGTAAATTTTCTAGTTTTATTTTAATCCACTACCGCATCACTTCAGTTCCTCCCCTTTTTTCTCGTTCTAAATTCGAATGCTTTTTTTCTATTTGTTTTTTTTTTTGGTTGGTTGAAAGAATTATATTATAATACTTCTTTCATTCTTTATTTCTTGCTTTACATATTACTACTACGTTTTATGGTATATAGCCCAATGTGGAAGCCCAAAATTTCGACGTTACAAAATGTTTGCATATTAGAGGTTCAGTCATTAGCAACAAACCTACAAAATAATAATCTGTTTGAATTTTTGGTTTCACATAATTACGAAAGGTTATGTGCTTCCCCAAGACAACTTACTTGTTTTTTGAGGACTTCACTTTGATATAGAAAATCATAAACAAATTTATGTAAAATGATGTGAAATAAAAAATTTTTTTTCTGGTAACTTTAAGACAGTAATAAAAACATATCTAAATTTTAAAACAATCGCACTTTATTTTCATGTATAGAAAAAAATTCATGTGAATAAACGTCGAAATTTTGGGCGTCCACATTGGGCTTATATCTTACATTATTAAGTTGAATCTTGGAATAAAAATGAAACAGTAATTTTATATTTAATTTTTGTTCCTTTTTCTTTTTTACTTAAAGAGTTGCATTAATTAAATATACATCGAAGAAGAAAAAGAATTGGCGTGTCGTAAAAGAAATAAAAGCTACTTCGTGTCTAACAAACGTGTCCACGAATGTTGCGTATTATCGATTAAAACTTAAAACCACAAGGTTGAAATAACTGCAACGAGGAAAATGTAGTTAGAAAAGGAAAATCTTATACTAACATAAGTATTCAAGTTAAAATATATTTTATGCGTGTACATGCATGCATACTCTCTTACACACACATATATTGCATTTATTCCACGTCACGTACAACTTTGATTTTACTTTAAACGTTTTATAGAAATGTTTTCATTTCTTTTTTCTTTTTCTTTTTATAATAAAAATAAATCATTTTTATGTAAGATGTACGAGTTTTTTTTTTTCTTATTTTTAAAGAGGTAAATCTACGATGGTTAGAATTATGGTAGAAAAATGTTCGCGACATCAAATTTCCATTCGTTTGACACGTTTTATCGTAGGAAAACTCTGAAACTCACGTAACACTAGAAGCAAGAATTATCTTCACCTACTACAAGATTCTCTTCTTAGCTAACTAAAGTAATACACACACATATATATAGAGACTAAACTGAGAACTTGACAGGACATCGATCCTTCGACGACGATATTTTCTCAGACGACAAACTTAACAAGGACACGCCTTTTAGTTATATTATACTCATCGATTAAATTCTATTGCATTTAAATTTCAAACTTATTTTTAATGTTATTTTATATTTAATAATAAATTAAATTGATAAATAAAAAATATATATATTTTTTTAAATAATAATAGGATATTTAAAAGAAAAAGGGGGAAATGATTTATCATCTTTCGAAAATGTAATATTAACACATTAATTGCCAAATTATTTTTTGGTTTCAGAAATATTGATATTTTTTAAAAAGTCTTAAACTGGGGATTGTGATTGGTTGCATGAAAAAAAAAAAAAAAACCAATAAGAGACTATTACTCATTTTTGTTTTATTATTATCCTATACATACCAAATAGCTATTATTATGGCATTTTTCCATAAAACCGAGTGGTGTACGTAAAATTCCAAAATTCCCAAATGGGGATCGTGGTTAAGCTAATGGGTTAATGAATAAAAATATAATTATTTATTTAAATAATTTAAAGAAGATACATACGTGTAAACGTAATTTATGATTAAAAAAAAGAAAGAAATACAAGTTTTCTCACATGATGATTTATATTTACAAAAAAAAAAAAACACAATTAAAATTAAATATATATATAATATTTGTAATAAATGAATAATATTGAATTATAATGTAGTTTCTTTTACAACGATTTTGAAAATTATTTTCTGATTCAAAACACGATGAAAGGAACAAAAAAAAAAACACTACGACTCAAATTGTTCTGTTCTTTGTCATCAATCAAGATATCGAAAAGAAAAATTAATTGCAAGGAAAAAAAAAAGAATAACAAAGTTAAAATACTTTTTATAAATTATTTATCATACATCGATGTTATACATTTATATTTACAACAACAACAAAAAAAGGAGAATAAAGAAGAAAAAAATACTTTAAAATATTTATCAATTATATTTATCATACATCGATGTTACATTTCTATTAGCAAACTACAATATTATAATGATTTTCCTGAAACATCGTTAATTCGATATACCTACCTGTATAAGGGATTAAAATAACCTCTCTTTGTAAAGTAAAAGTATTTGAATACTATTATTTTGTTTCATCGTGGGATCGAATATAACGAGTACAAGAGGATAACGATGTTTTCCACGATGCCGGAAGTATCTTTGCTACCTTTTTGTTAATGCGAGCCAACTATACTATGCGAAGTAACGGAAAAAGAAAAACACAGAAAGAAAGAGAGAGAGAGAAATAGAAAAAAATAAAAAAACACAAAAACCCCTTTTAAATTGATTTCTCTCAACTCCTACGTTAACATTCTCTCAAGTTAAAGTATTTGACATTATCTTGCCATAGTGTTTCGTGCGTACGCCCGCATCCTTAAGTAACGACACGAATACTTGAAAGTCGAGTTAATGGAAACGGTCCAGAGACCTGTTATACATAATTTCTAGAAAGAGAGAGAGAAAAAGAGAGAGAGAGAGAGAAAGGTTGAAAAGAATTACGACTCAATTAAAATCGATGGGAAAATAACAAAACAAACAAAGAAAAAGAACATTGGAAACATTGTAGTTGATATTTTTCTTCGATCGAGAAACTCGTGCATATGTACACGCATGCACGTGTGTGTCTGTCTGTGTGTCTGTGTGTGTATGTGTGTGTGTAATTTAGTTGAACGTTCTATGAAATTTCTATGATATTATCTCGTGTATAATTAAAAGTAAAGATTTTCCAAACTGTCAATAAGCTTTATTCTACTCGATTGAACACATTAATACGTACTTTAATCGTACTATATTATTTAAAAAAAAAAAAAAAAAGAAAGAAAGAAAAGAATAATTATTACCAACGTATCAAGGATTTATTAATTTCAACGTTATATGACGCATAAAAGTAATTAACATTTGAATCGCACGTTTTAATGGAATACTAAAGATCACACATAACAGTTGAACGGTTTTATTTAGATTGGAACAAAAAAAAACAATAAATAAATAAATAAAATAAAATTAAAGAAAGAATTTGATCGAAAGCAAAGGTAGGTCTTTGAAAGCGATATATCCGGTATGGTAATTTGACTTTAAAATCACGTACCAAATGAAAACTCTTTAATGATTCACAACGACGACATGTACACACACATACACGTATAATAATTCGTCTTCATAGATGTTCCAACAAATATTTTTTCTATTTTATGTTAACGAGATCAATTTATATTCCGATTGACCTATTTTATTTGTATTTTTTTTGTTTCGTGGTCACTTTTATTTATTCATACATTATTACAAATCCATTCTCAAAGTTGATGACTGTTTGGTCAACAAAGTTAATTTCAACTCGAATAGATCGGTTTTTTTTTAAATTTTTTTTTTTTGAGAGAGAGAGAGAGAGAGATATTTGTGACTTCTCGAGAACTAGGATGAACGTTGGGTACGTTGGCCAACTCTCACTCATGGATGATATATACACATACATATATGTTTCTGTATAATGTGTGTGTTAGTATAACACACGAGCCAAGAGGAGGTCGCGAACTAGTGAATCATTGATCTCCGTATATAACTGTACAAACAAAAGTGCAAGAAAATCTCGTCCCAAACTAGTTCTACTATGATGTCATTTCAATTTATTTATTTTCTTCTGTCTCTCTCTCTCTCTCTCTCTCTCTCTTTTTCTTATGTTCGAAATGTTATCACACACGTAGATACAAACACATACTCGAGCATGTGCATTATATATAGACAGATTCATTCGTTTTTAAATTTGATATATTAAATGGTAAAAATAAAAATAAAAAAAGGTCAATACTTTAACATAATATTATAAATAAGTGTTATCGTAATCAAAAAATTGCATAGGTGAGATGATGCATTCGTGAAAAACGCTTTCTCCTTATTGACATCGAATAACTCGTGTCACGTATTCGTGAATCATATCTCACTGAATGTGTCTTTCTTGTGGTCTCGTATATAATAGTGAGCAATTGTCATAACACGTTATGATATTTTTAGCATACACGTATGATCATTTAATATGTTGTAAAAATACAATAGACGATAAGGAAACATCGTATTATGAAATAACATTCAATTAAATATATATA
>NW_015148997.1:1405321-1432580 GCF_001465965.1 Polistes dominula
ATATATTATTATATTAAATTAATTGTATAATAAATTTAATATAAATATGTTTAATTAATGTATTTCTTAATTATTATATTTATTAATATATTATTAATTATTAATTATATTATCTTATAATAAATATATAAAATATATTTTGAAATTAAATTATTTAAAATTATTATATAATATATATTTTAAAATACATTTTCAAATATATTATATATGAAATACATTAACATTGAATACAAAATCAAATTGTAATTGTGAAATGAACTATGATCGAATTAATCAACTATGACGAATTTTTCAAACAATTTCATTTTCACGTGTCACCTTTAATAATTCATTAAAATGATAAAAACAATACTTCCTTTTTCATTTAAGCTTTAAATTTTAACGCGTTATTGGTGAAGAGAGAGAGAGATAGATAGAGAAGTTTGAGGGAATTGAACGTATTTGAGTCAATTAAGGGCACGAAATCGAAACAGCGTGCGAGCTTAGGTTATCTCCAGTTGAAATCGACTGGAACGCAGGAACTGTCATTAATTAATTACGAAGTCAACGAGCTCGTGAACACGAGAGAACACGAATACGAGTTATTATCTTACTTCGTAGTGTGTATCACCCATCATCATCATCAACCAATACCGATTCGTATTATTTACGATCGATCGATTGATAGATCTTCATCAAAGAAACAATACAAGATATCTGACACGAATGACACGCGTATGAGTTGCGTAGGTTGAAATATACCTGCATAAACGAATAATTATTACACACACACACACACATATATACACATACACATATTTATAGGATTTATCCTTTTTTTTTTTTATCTCTTTTTGATTTTATCTAAATCGAATACAATGGAACAACGATTACCACACGTAATACAAATATATGACGTAAATATTCTCATCATTTAAGAATGTTTTATTATTATTATTATTATTATTTTTTTTTTTTTCAATAATTTTCATCTGTACGAATGAATTTTCTCACGGGAAAACTTCTCATGTGTATTATTTTTTGTTCATTTCGTTTTGTATTTGAGTTCTTCGATAACCTCGAAATAATCAACGACTATCGTCATCGCTACATAAATGAAAAAGAAACGAGGAAAAAAAAAAAGAAAAAATTCAACGAGTTAAGTTGGCATCGTAGTTTATCGTTGTTGTTGTTTTTTTTTTTTTTTTCTTTTAAATAGACAGGAAATAGAAAAATTCGATGACTCATTGTGACTCGAATGGGGATGCCACGATGAAAACTTTACGAAGAGTTAGTTCTGATAAGAACAACGAGAATATTTGTTTTTTTATTTCTTTTTTGTTTTTTTTTTATGAAAACGCATGTGGCATGATTCTCCTCCAGAGAACTCGGTTCGTCTTTTTTGCTTTTTAAACGTCGAGAAGAGTCGTAGGGACAAAAAAAGAATCAAAAAAGGAGAAAGGGTTCAACACTTGTTCGTTTCCAAGCATAACTTTGCTTGCTTGTTCATTCGTTCGTTCGTTCGTTCGTTCGTTCATTCATCGTCATCGTTGCGAACGATGAAACTTTACTGCCGTAAAATGTATTTTTATCATCTACGATATACATGAGTTTTTTCTTTCCATTCAAGTGTATATGTATGAGTATGAGTATGCACCAATGAGAAGGGGAAAAATGTTAAACAAATTCGTCGGGAATCTTTTCTACCAACACCTGAAAGATTTGTCGCTTAGGGTTAGGGTTCCTATGAATGCGCATTAACCCGACACTCTAATTAACATCACTAACCAAAGCAAATCCTTTTCGTTCAAATGACTTGCCTTATACATATACATATACATATACATTCATGTGTATGTATGTGTGTGTGTGTGTGTGTGTATTTATATGATACGTTGTAACATGCTACGAGAAAGTTACGCGTCACGCAATGAAAATCGTTTTAAATATCACCATAAACGACGATGGTATATCACTTTTTACACTTCACCTTTTCTATTATGAATGATTTCAAAATTATTATTAAAAAAAAAAAAAAAAAAAAGAAGAAAAATAAGAACGGAAAGTTTGTTCGATAAAATTGTTTTTCAAGAAAATCGATCACACGTTTATCTTTTAATCCTTTCTCTCTTACTCCCACACTTTCTTGCGCTCTCTCTCTCTCTCTCTCTCTCTTTCTTTTTCTTATTATCGTACTTTCCTCAGTACCCTCCCACCTCTCACCCCCTAATCGTGTATATCAATTTACGAGCTCGTTAATATTTTCACCCAAAAACCGCAGCGTTCACTTTTCTCATTAATTTCTTGGCTCGTTAAATTAACGAGGATCCATAAATCGCGTCCACTTACATGTAAACCTTTTCAAATGTCTGCTTTAATTAATGAGATTGTATTTATACATATGCATACTTTTAATTCGAGGGAGGCAGGGGGGGGCGGGGGCGGGGGTTGTGTTAAGATTTTAACGAGAAACTTTCTTCAAATGTTTTCACACATCTTTTTGTTTTTCTTTTTTTGTGTGTTCACGGTTTGCATATATCTATCATTTACTTTTTACAATGATTTCATCTATCCTAGAGTAGTCATTAGAAGTTATATATATATGTAAGTATGTAAGTAAGTTAGTACGTATGTTAAATATGGTTTGAAAGATAGCGTGATGTTTGGTAACAGAAATATGGAGAAATACTGAGTACGCGTTATTATTATTCAAGTTTTAATATCACAGTTATTTCATCTGAATGTTGTTGTACAGACGTATGTTCTAATCAGTGTAATCGTTTTATCGCGACCGATTACTTTTTCAAAGACATAGAATTTAATCGGAGGATGCTGTTACTACTGCTGCTGTTGCTACTGTTACTGTACTTAAATTATTACGAAGAAAATGTAATAATGATCATCTTATATATATATATATATATACATATACATATACATTTGAAAATGTGACTGTACGAATGTTACTTTTTATTTCTATTTTTGTTATTACATATGACACGCGAATATCTAACGTGAACACAAACATAAAAACAATAAAAAGAAAAATGTTAAGAGAGTAGTGTATATGTACTTATTAAGTTACATACTACCTGTTCATTAGTAAGATAACACAGATTCATAGATTATTGCAATTTTTTTTATTCACTTCTGTTTTGATCTTTTCTCTTTTTTTTTTTGTTTGGGTTTGTAAGAAAAATATATGTTCTTGAAATATATAAATAATTGTCATGAAAAGAAATATGTTATTTTATTTTATTATTAGTAATAATTAATGTAATATAATATATAATATTTTATATATTTTATATAATAATATTTTATTATTAGTAACAAGTAATACACTAATGTTATTGAATTTTATTATTAGTATTAACTAATAACTAGTTTTCTATTTTTTTTTTAATTTTTTTTTTTTTTTAAATGATTCAAGGACGTTGATATTGATCTCTAGAAAGATGGATGAACGCATGGTCAATTTTAATCGAGTATTAAGGTCAACGATTGGCCCGATTGGGTTCACCACCAGTTGTTGTCCTGGTGCTCAGTTAATAACTTAATGACGGGAATTCACCACTTACGTTCTATTTTTTGTTTTAACCTCTTTCCCTTCTTCTTCTTCTTCTTCTTTTTCTTTTTCATCTTCTCCTCTATCTACAATTCTTTCCTTCCTTTCTTCACTTTTATCCACTTTTACTTTGATTGGCAATACTAACCGAGTAAAACGATATCCACTTGGCAAATGGGAAACAACAATGTTGAAAATTGGATGATCCTTAAGTGGAATATCCATTAACATTTATTGCATTGAATGAACTGCTTACGATCGTTAAATTTATGTAATATATATATAATAAATGATATACACTAACAATCAAAAGTTTGGAAACATTAGTTGACTGTCATTTCATTTTATTTCATTTCATTTTATTTTATTTCATTTTATTTCTTTTTTTATTTGTACATGTAAAAATACAATTTGAAAAATCAAATTCATTATTTGATAATAAAAATAATACAACATGTAAAATATATTACTACCAAAATTTATCGTTGATTAATAAATTAATTTTTTATAGTCAAAAGTGTTTTATATTAAATTATTTTCTAAATTATTCCATTAATTTTTTTTTTTTATCCTGAATTTTAATAATTCATTATTCAAACTTTTATACGATAATGTACGTAAATATACTTACACGTATATAGATATTTCAATGTATTCACATTAATTCGATATATTCGAGATTATTGGATCGTTTAAATTCCCATGCAAGATCGTATCGATAATTATGCTAATGGCAAAAACATAGAATATAATCTGCAATCGAATTAATACAAGCCTTGTACCATGATAATTCTTTTTTCATTTTCTATGGTACATATATATATATATATATACCTCTCTTTCAAACGCATTTTTTTTCAAGGATGGGAAAATAAAATGAAATGAAATAAAAAAAGAAAAAGAAAAAATAAAACAATGTAATCGATCTTCTTCCAAAGAGTTGGAATTGGAAATGCTTTGCGCATTTCAATGGGAAACTGATCTTCAATCCACCCCCTTTGAACCCCTCTATCACCCTCTCATCATTTCTCGAAAGAATACTCATCGACGTCCTTCCCGACGGTTTCTCAGATAATAACAGGAAGTTATTACTTGACGATCACGAATCGTCATCATCCCGTGGATAATTATTATTCATCGTCAATGTAACAATGCCATGTTGTTCTATCAACGTTAGAACGAATTTTAGATTTATTTTTATTTTATGATCCTTAATAAGTGGCAACGTCATTATAAATTTATTAAAGATATAAAAGTATCAATTTATTTTACGTTAGTTAATATAATTATTTATTTATGTTTTTTTTTCTAAATAATAATGCAAATAATGATTAATTGGTGTTAGGAAATTGAGAGTTCATTGTGATGCAAGTAATAAAATAAAAATAATTATAATAAAATAATAATAAAATATATATTAATAATTAGTTATATATATATTTTATTATATATAAATTACGTGTCATGTTGTTTGTCCGCAATGGACTCCTAAACTACTTAACCGATTTTAATAAAATTTTACATACTAAATGCAATTTCATTTAACTTGAAAGATAGGATAGTTTATATCTCAATTTATAGTCACAATGCAATGCGTGGCAGGGTACCCCTATTATATATAATAATTAGTTTTTTATTAATAAAAAAATATTAAATATATATATATTTATTTATATTTTATATTTTATTATTAGTAATAAATAATTTATATCCATTTACAAATGTGCGGATACGTGTTTTTAATTTAAAAATACTTTTTTTTTTCTAGTATTGCACTAATAATAAAATTAAATAATACATAATATATATAATATAAAAATAATTATAATAAAATAAAATTAATACATATTGTTTTAAGATTTAAATGACAATAACAAAAAAAAAATAAATGAAAAATTCAAATTATTTTTGTTCTAACTTTGATACTTTATAATCCAAGAAATAAATTCAACGAATTTTCTAAAAAATTAGTTAGTGGTGTGATTGTAAAATGTGGGTTCTTTCAAATGCAAAATATGATAAATGTGGTTCTGATTTTGTAAGATCAAACAACGAATCGTCTTTTCAACTTCCATTAAAGTCACTTTCATGGACTTCCAATTTATTGTCTTATACGGTTACGGGTATCATCCCTATTCCACTAACTGAAATCAATTAAACGCTCGAGTGGTAGCTTCGCTTCGATAATTTCTGTCTGCTGTCCGTGTTCGTTCAAGCAAAAAGGTTCTCTCTCAATCGAAAAAGAGTTTCGAGTGATGCAGTTGTTGATAGTAGGTGGATGGGTGGTTAATGGTGATGGTGGTTGTGTGATAGTGGGTGGGTAATGGTAGTGGTGGTGGTGGTGGTTTTCTGCTTTACTTTTACGTTTCCTTCTGCAAAACTCGATTCAAATGGTGCACGTGCTTTGTTTTTAGATAATACTTTTTATCCATCGGAAATTCGTGAAAAAGCACTCGATTAAAATCTACGACTTTTATCTGCAAAACTTTTTTCTAATTTTATTTTATTTTCTTTTTTTTTCTTACTTCATTTCTTTTATTTCTTTTTTTGTTCTTATGTGTGAAAAAAGTTAAAATTTCCCCTCCCCCTTTTTCTATCAAATCTAAAAAAAAAAAACACATTTTATTTAATCTAAAACAAAACGGCGCTTTTTATGTAATTGAGTTTAACGTTAATCAAACAATTTGACCAATTTTAAACAATTGATTTTATACCATCGCGTGTCTTACTCTTTTTGCTACTGTAAAATGCTGAGCCAAGTTTTACGTAATCCAAGGAAGAAGTTTCTTCAGTATTTTTCTTATCACTCGAAACAGTACGTTTGTTCGCTCAGGTACAATAGAACATACATAGTGCAACTTTATCAACGTCAATTTGTTAATGTCAAATTTCAACGTCGTGATTATTTATTTCTTTATTTTTACAAACGATTTTTCACGTAGATTTTTCGAGTATTAATTGTTTGTGATAAGAAAGTTGATTGTACGAGACAAAATAATGGATGTGAGTGTTGTGTTAGAACAATTTCTTTTTATAAACCAATTTATTTTGAATAATGTTGAAAGATATATTTTTATATTGTAAAATATAATAAATAAAAATAAAATTAAATTATTTAGTTAAATAATTAATTACAAATAAAATTTAATTATTAAATTATTGTTAACACATTAAACTATGTTGAAACATATTTTTTTATATTAAAAAAAAAAAAAATAAATAAAAATAAAAAGAAATAATAAAATTAAATTATTAAGTTTAATTATTACTTTTAAATTTAATTATTAAATTATTATGAATATAATAAATTAAATTAATTCGAAAAAATAATATAAAAATAAACGCGTGTGATAAGAAAAAAATTCTGACAAGTTTTTTTTTTTTTTTATATTAAACCTGTGAGATATTTTGTAAATGCTAAAATGTTTGAACGTTTTAAAGAAGAAAATTGAATTGACAATAGAAGATACAATTTTATAATTTTACAGGAACAAATAACGGATAATACGACATCGACATTGCAATGGCCAGATTATTTAGTCCTTGGTACAGTCCTGTCGATTTCTGCCAGTATTGGGATTTATTATCGATTTACCGGTGGTCGACAACGAACAGCTGAGGTGGTTAACAGACAAGAAAATTAATTTCAACGTTGAAATGTTCCAGAAATCGATAGCTTTCTCTTTCTTCTTTCTTTTTTTTTTTAATTTTATTTCGATCAGATATAATTGATAATTCATGTTAAAATAAGTACAGGAGGTAAAAAAAAAAAAAAATAACAGGAGAGAGAAATACTTACGACGATAGATCGTTTTATGTTCCGCGTTCCCTTATCCATAACGATCTTACTCATGTAAAAGGATAAATATTATCAAGTATATAAATTAGCAAACTATAGATCGCCAGTAAATTATCACTTTTACCAATACAACCTTTCATACCACTGAGAGAAAACCATTTCCCAAATACTCCTGTGTGGACGTTAATTAACGCACAACTATATCATTACCATCTGATTTCTATATACGATAAATCTTGTGACCGGTATGAGAACTCTTGTTAGTAAAAGATAGATAGATATATAATATCATCGTTTATATATATATATATATATATTTTTTTTTTTGTTCTATTTAAATCACGTTTAAAACCTATATACAATTTTTTTCATATATATATATATATATAATCGAGATTTAATTTACGTAAAACCACTTACCAATCACATATGCTAATATAACTTGACTTAACCATGGATATTTATTTCAATATTTATCATGAAAATGAATATTGGGATTTCTAGCACTTGAATAAGCTATCTGGTGGCTAAATTCAGAACTAGAGCAGTAAGGAGGAATTTTGCTGACAACTGATTTAAACTACACGATATATAAATTTATATTGCTTGATTTTGTGCAAACAAATTTAAAAATTTCTTTCAATGTAAGTTTCATTTTATTTAATTTAATTACAAATAAATAATAATAATAATAATATAAATAATAAATAAAATATAAATAATAATGTTATACACATTAATTTTGGTTATACAAGTAATGCACAGCATCAACCAGTCTCTAGTTCATATTTTTGCCGCTAGGATAAACCACGCCCCTGCAAGAAATCCCAATACGTACTTATTATTTTTTTTTTTTATAATAAATATTGAATTTATATTAATTTGTTTATTTTTATTATATATTATTTAAATCGTTTATTTCTTAATTGTGTAACAAAATGATTAATTGTTATATTATATTATTTTATTATATGTAACAGGAATATTTCTCAGCTGATCGATCTATGAAAATCGTTCCATTGGCAATAGCATTGATGGTTTCCTTTATGTCCGCGATTACGTTACTTGGAATCAGCGCGGAAGCCTATACCCATGGTATGATGTTCATCGTGGTTTACATTGGCTTCGGTGTTGGAACGCCTATCACCATGTACTTCTACCTACCAGTCTTCTTTGAACTGAAAATCATGAGCGTCTTCGAGGTAATTGACGATGAACATTGAACGAACGAACGAACGAACGAACGAACGATCTATCGATCTATCGATCTTTTCTTCAGTATCATTTCGTCGAACCTGTATACGGTAGTTTCTTTACTACATGATCGTTCCTAAAAACTAAATAATGTCTTGGAATCAATGAATTTATTAATTTTGTTTCATTTTCATGTCAATTATTATTTTGATACAAAATTTTATTTAGTATATTAGGGGATTATTGTTTTTTTTAAATAATTTTTAGATTTTTATTTATATAATATTTATAGTTATTATTATTATTGGTGGTTATATTAATATATTTAATTATATTATATAATTAATTTTTTATTTAATTTTATATTTAATTTAATAAATAAAAAATAACATAATACAATATAAAGTGTATAATATAATACAATTATAATATAATTTAATATAAAATAATATAATTAAATATATTATATTATATAAATTATAAATATATTAATTACATTAATAATAATAATTATTATGAATAATTATCTTACTATAAACGTTATTTTTTGTGTTTAGATTATACCATTATTATATATATATATATATATATATATATAAAACACAAATAACTATCATCACAATTATATTTATTAAATACTAATTTTAAAATCTAACAAAAAGAAATGATCTTTCAAAAATTACTTTATACAAAATTAAATTAAAAATATCAAGATAATAATATTAACAAAAACACGTGCATAATTTCTTTTATTTAATTTTTCTTTATGATTTAATATTGTAACAGTATTTAGAAAGAAGATTCGGAGTAAAGGCAAGATTATTGGCAAGTATAGCAAACTTCGGCCATTTGACATTATACACGGGAATAGTTCTCTATGCTCCCTCATTAGCCCTAGAGGCAACCACAGGTTTGTCTTCTACCATGAGTATCATCCTGATCGGCGTGATCTGTACGTTCTATTCAACGATCGGCGGTATCAAGGCTGTATTGATAACCGATGTTTTCCAAGGTGTACTGATGTTCCTCTCAATATTTTGCATTATTACGATCGGTGCCGGTGACCTTCCTAACGGGCTTTACGATGTTTGGAACAGAGCTATGAAAGGTGGTCGCATTGATTTTACCTTGTAAGTATTTCCTTTCTTTTTCAATCTTACTTTGAATCATAATTAATTATTTTACAAATAAAATAAAAATATAATAATCCTCGGGTGGTCGTATTGATCTTATTATCGATATAAAAACTTACTATGATCGTTCGTCATATTATTAATAAAAAAAACGTATGGTTGGCTTGAACAGTTACAGTCTGGACCTTACTACACGTCACACATGGTGGGGTTTACTAACTGGCGGATGTTGCATGTTCCTGTCACTTTTTGCCGTCAATCAGGTGCAGGTGCAACGTCTGTTGACCGTCAAGTATGAGACTTAAATTATTGATCATTCCGAATCCATAACAAATCGTAAATAGTTAATCTCATTATGTATGATATGCCGATATAATACCGTTCGAAGATACAGATTAAATCTAAACGAATAGTTAAGATACTTGGCTACGGGTAATTAGTATCAACCCCTTTTCAAGATATCCTGAGATACAACATGGTATGTTGATTCTATCTAAAAAAAAAAAAAAAAAAAATAATAAGAAAGTTGAGATATGATAGATTGCAAGTTACAATTAGTAGGTAAAACCGCTATTGAATTCTGATTTCTGATCAAAGATAAACATCGGTTTTTCCATCTTCCCTTTAACGTAGTTGGCTTTTATAAATACAACTGTTGATTTACTGTTCCGAATTATTCCTTGTCTGGTAAGGAATGCCTTCCGCAATTTGCTCCGGTTATAAGTAGGTATCTGGTATCTGTTAGAATGTTGCAAGAGATACCATTCTGAGAAGTAAGATTAATTCTATATCCAAAAATAGACATTTCCGATTAATCTACAAGATACAAACTTAAAAAAAGAAAAAATCTATTAAACATTTTACTAATATTTTGTGATTATATTTGTAGAAGCTTGAGGGATTCCCGATTAGCTCTGATATTGAACTGGCCAATAATGTTGGCCTTGGCAACCATCACCATATTCTCGGGTCTCGTCATATACGCCATTTACGAAGATTGCGATCCAGTTAAATCTGGAAGGATATCATCGTCCGACAAACTCATGCCACTTTTCGCAGCTGAAAGATTATCACGAGTACCAGGATTCACAGGATTATTCGTAGCTGGTGTATTCAGTGCAAGTCTCAGCACGATTTCAGCAATGTTGAACTCACTTTCAGCGGTTGCTTTAGAGGATTACATCAAACCGATTTATGCTAAAATCGGTATTACATTTCCTGAAGAAAAAGCTACGCTATTGGGCAAATTACTGGCTGTTACTAACGGATTGTCATGTATTTTTCTCGCATTGATCGCTGGAAAACTTGGCACATTGATCGAAGCAGCGATTGGATTGGTCGGTGTCATTGGTGGACCATTATTGGGTATTTTCACCCTTGGCATGTTTTTGGAAGATGCTAATGAAATTGGTGCAATCATTGGAATGACATCTGCCCTTATTTTGGGATTTACCATGGCTTGTGGTCCAAAAGAATCAGGAATTACATTACCAATGTCAATTGATGGTTGTGATAATTCAACTTTATCGATGTTAGATAAAACTATCGGATTAAATTCTACTCTAAGGTATGTGTGTGTGTGTGTGTCTGTGTGTGTAATTATTAACACATTCTTATGGTTATTATTATTATACTATTCATATTAAAATATTTCATTGGACGTATATATAATTAATTAAATAATTATGTTGGTAAACTGCTGATAGATAATTACATCGTTTCACTGAATAACATTACGTTTTAAAGAGATACTTGAGATTTTCCAGTAAATTTATTACACGGAGGAGTAACTTTCTGATTTCTTTTCTATCCTTCGACTATTAAACTCTCTCTATAATATATATATGTACATATAGATATATATGTATATATGTAGATATTTCTATATGTACGCTTCCGGTAGTAAATTGTAAGTTAATAACGACGAGAATAAATTTTAGATTAGCTTGTAACCAATGCAAATATATTAACTTACTTGCTTTCTCCTGATTTCAAATAATTTATCTAATAATTTATACATTATATGTATATATATATATATATATATATATATGTTATGTTTTCAGTAACGATTCGAGCGTGCCGTATTTAAATCGAATTTCCTACATTTGGTATCCCGTGATTGGATTCGTTTTGACGGTCATTATTGGATATTTGTCGAGTTTAATAATAAACAAATTTATGAAGGATAGACGGGAACCTGATCCTAATCTTTTCACTCCATTAGTGGCTGCTAGGATTAAAAGAAGACGTCAAGATGAACAAAGGGTTACATCAAGTCAAATGTTCGTCTTAGAACCGAATTATAGAAAATGAACGATTATAATAAACATTTATATTCATTGTGTTCATAAATTATAAATAATATCGATATAAATTGTTACAATGATCGCCCAATGAAATTAAATCAAGTTTTTCTTTTTTTTTTTTTTTTGGTACAATAATATCGTAACAACTGTTACAAATAAGTGCCAAAACAGTGAATGAAAGAAGAAGAAAATATCGAATTGTTTACAAAAAAAAGAAAAAAAATCGTAACAATGAAATCAGGCTAATTTGTCGACTGTTAAATTAGCCGATAGGTTGATCTCTCCGTTTTACATAATTACATTGACGCGTATCCTTTTCCGCCAATCATAGCTCGTTAAAGCTCAAACTGATGCAAATAACTCAAGTGTGTAAAAAGAAAATCTGCTACGGTTGAAGTAATAAAGTACAATTATATACTTAACATTCCTTCTTCTACTTCTTCTGTTACTTTTATTTTTTTCTTACCTTACTTAGTTTGTTATTTATGCGAAACAATTATTTAAAAAATAAAAAATGAAAAAAAAAAATAAAAAAAAATCACTTTACCTTTTACGATTACAATGATAATAATAATTTCTTTTCAACTAGTGAGAGAGGGGAATTTTTCATAAGTAAGATTGTTCAGAAAGGGACACACCTAAGTCGTAAGAATGAACAACACCGATGACTAAAACGACAAACAACCCTTAAAAAAAAGGGAGCGGCGTGAGAGAACGCATTTATGGGGTAATATCCTGTCTAACATTTTAAGGGACTTTTCCCTTACCCTACTGTATTCTTTATTACTCTTAAAATGATTAAATAATATTTTGTTTCTTTCCTTCATAAAATTGTCTGAAGAACATAAGTCCCCCCCAAAAAAAGGTTGAAACAAAAATTATTATTATTATTATTATTATTAATTGGCATTAACAACTTGACAGTTCATTAAAGCTGATAAAAAATTAATGACGAATATTCTAACGATCTACTTTAACAGATAAAGATGAAGATAAAGATAAAGATTGAAGAAATGGACAAAGATAGATGCATCGAAAAGTCTTCATTATCGTTTTGTCTCTCTCTCTCTCTCTCAGCTTTCATAAAAAAAAAATATTCTAATTGCAACATCAAAGAAGAATATCTTTTGTCCCTTTGCAATTCTCGGTGCATTCGAGAAAAGAAAGAAAGAAAAGAAAAAAAAAAAATCATTCGCGAGAGAGTCAGTCGAGTCGTCTGGAATTTCTGAAAGGCTTCTAATTGTTCGTGGCCGGTTGCTCGCGCACGTCTCTGTGGTTTAAAAAGAGAAAAACTATGAGAGAATGAATGAGAGAATGAGAGAGTGAGAAAGATTCCTTTCTTTCGAGAGAAATGGAGTGGTTTTCAAACACGAACGTGAACAGTCTTCTGTGGTTGGGTGACGCGGATATCCGTAAGCACAATGAGAGAAGAAGGGTCTATCCTCTCTCTCTCTCCCTTTTCAACGATCTATGGATCTAGGGATCTATGCGATATATACACGTTTCTGTATATATATGTGTAACATATATGAGAGAGAGAGAGAGAGAGAGAGAGAGGAAGGAAGGCACGCAACGAAAGGAGGTGAAGAGGGGAACGAGCAGAGAAGGATGAACGTAAATTCCTCATGAATGGTACGTTGACCAGCAGTTGAGTTCTTGCTGACATCTCGATTTCTACTATTCGCCACTGATTTACATTCAACTTTTTGCTAACGTTTTGGTTTATATTAGAATCTTTGGGATTTAGTTTCAATTATTATTATTATTATTACTTATTTGATTGAATTACTAATTATTTAGGAATTATTAAATGTGTTTGATAAGGGTGTATTAAATATTAGATTTTTATATTTTAATATAAATTAACACATTACAAATATAATATAACATATTATGTATATATATATATATAAATATCATATTAGAATATATTATATAATAACAATAACGCATATTAGAAATATTTGATAAGGTTAATAAAATTTTATTATTATTTTTATTATTATTATTATTATTATTATTATTGTTATTGAATTGATCTATTAACGATTTATACATTTTTCAAAATATATCAGTTATATCAAATATTAGATTTTTGTTTAATTCTAGATATGCAATTTTAAATATATAAAAAAAAGAAAAAAGAGAAAGAAATGTTTGGATAAAGAATTATCGATGCACTTTTGATGCATTTTGTTACCATCATTCCTATAAAAAAAAATATTTATCGTTTACAGTATTTTAACAATGTATTCCTTGATCCTTGATCCCCTATATACCCTTACTTATAGGAAGAAAAAAAAATAAAACGTTAGAACATCGTAGCTTGAAAAGAAAAATTGTTTAAGGGTGTGAGTGTCTTCCGCGTGGTTGCACTCACCTTATGGTGCAATGAACAATAGATCTGTTAGATCTGAGTTTGATACGTTCGACGCCTGGCGTGTGCCGACAAAGTAACGAACAAATGTGTCTTCTCGAAGAATAAAACGAAAACCTGGCCAATAGAAAATCGTAGCAGATGGTGGCAGAATCAGCTGCAGCAATTTTACGAGTTTCAAAGAAATATCTATTACTGAACGATACCTTTTCAATGTTTTCAGATCTATTTTCAGATAATATTACAAATAAGATGATTTTAATTTTGACAAATACATACGCTTATAAATTGTACGTACGATCAATACTCATTTAAAACACATAAATATTGCAGAATATATATATGTGTTAATCAATGATCATTACTATAAATATATAGGTAATAATAATAAATGTGATAATATGAGAAAGTATACGACACCTTTTAAGAAAAATCATTGATTGGTTCGACACATTATGCACATATGTATGTATCTACTCAGAGTGCTTACCGTTAACCTTGATAAAGGTCCCAAGAGAAATTTTAATGTACATTTTTGTATAATAAATGTCTCATAAAATGCGTTTCAAGTAAATACGATTGAACGAACGTTTATCTTCGATTCGGTCACGAGTGAATTTATTCTCGTGATGTTTTCGATGCTAGAATTCGATGTGGTATATTTTTTTATTTTTTTTTTTTTTTTAACGAGCTTGTTGAAAGAAAGAAAGAAAGAGAAAGAGAGAAAGAAAGAAAGAGAGACAAGGATCGATAACGATCTCACTATCGGTTATACGTACGAGGAACCGATTCTCGATCACTATACTCTCTTCCTTATAGTCATCGTTTCGCACACAGCTTCTTCGTAAATCCACACCGTTCGTACCGTTAATTCCGATATAAGAATTTCAAGAATTTCGTGATCGTTCTTCCTTTTGGCCATTTCTTTATTTTTCTTTTTTTTTTTTTTTTTATATATATATATCGAAAATAACGAACATAATTATTACGAAAAATCGTAAAAATATTTATCACTTAATTAGTGATTACCTTATATATATATTAAAGAAAATACTAATTAAGTGATAAATGTATTTATAATTTAATATATACATATATTTATGATATTTTATAATTATTTATAATATATTAATATTTATTAATATATTATAAATATTATATTAATATAGTATTTTATTAATATATAATATATATTAAATTATAAATATTACATATATATATTTCAATATTATATATTATTATGTATTATAAATATATATTAAAAATATATTATTTAATAAATATATATATTCATATAATTCATAGTACAAGGTGAGTTGCTTAGTTTGTTATTTTCTATTATATTTTTGTTTTGTTTCTCGTTAGAAGTGTTGCTGTTGGGCCTTTAGAAGATCCCATGGATCTGACATAAGATTGATATCGTATTTCCTATAATGCATAGCCGACAGAGTATCGTGAATTCTACAAAATTCATGGTGAATCGTGCACGAATAAGCAACCGTTTCGCATAGGTTATCATCAAAAAGAATTGAACAAAAATTTAGAGTATAATCAATCGGAAGAATAGAAGAGAATATTTTCTTTCGTTTTGTTTGCTTTCAATCATTCATCATTCATTTGATACACACAATACAGGTGTTGTTAATATAATAAACTCACCTATAACAAGATTAATAATTCGTTTCACGTTGCATTGAATATCGTGTTTTAATGTAAGTGAAATAATACGAATTGGAAAAAAAAAAAAAAAACAAGAATTCATTGCTATGACAATTTTGCTCATCAATTTGTTTTTGATCTAGTGAATCGAATGAGAATATTCGCGTATAATACGAATTGGCAAAAATATTTTTATCGTGACAAATTTTCATTCAATTTCAACACGTTCGTTGATCTCTCGTCAGACGAGTAGAAAAGAAAACAAAAAGAAAAGAAAAATACAACCAAAAATGGAATTTATTTATTTGTTTCCTTCCTCACCCTGTCCCAACCCCCCCTAACACTCCCATTGATGAAAAGAAAAAAAGGAGGAAAATAATGTTACCGGTTAAACTAAAATTCTACGTTCGTTCGATGGTTGTAGGTTGGTAGGGATGGGGTTCTCTGCATTTGCATAGATTTCCTCTTGGACTGGGTAAAACTTTGGTCCAATGTAAACATTCGGTGCATCCGTCTCTATCGCAACAGAAACACGTTTCGTACCCGTTCCGTTTCGTTCCGTTTCGTTCGTCTGGATCGATGAATGAGTAAGTTTCCTTGTTCACGTATAGAGAGAAAACAGAAAGAGATAGAGAGATAAAGAGAGAGAGAGAGAGAGAGAGAGAGAGAGATAGGAAGAGAAAAGGGGAGGAGTTGTCCGCAAAAGCTTGGAAATTCGTCCTGGACAAGCGCCAGACTGGATTTAACTCATGCAAATTCATGCGACGTACGCGTGCTTATTAGAAAGAGAAAGAAAATGATTTATATAATTGAAAGAAAATAGAAAAAGAGAGAGAGAGAGAGAGAGAGGAATATTTTTAAAAATTGAAGAAAAAAGAAAAATAAATAAAAAAAGAAAGAAGGAAAAAAAAAGAGAAAAGTCGCATTATTCGCATCGATAATCAAAAATTGTACGAGTCGTTGAGCTTTGCAACAAAAAAAAAAAAAAAGAAAATGAGAAAAATGATAAAAACGAGAAAGAGAGAGAGAGATAGGGCATATATGAAATTCGAAGAGAAAAACGAGTAGGTCCGTGATTTCAATTTTAAATTCGACTCGATGAGGAAGAAGAAGAGGAGGAGTAGAAAGAGTAAGAGAAAGAGGAGATGGTAGTGTGGTGGTGAACGAACGCTTCAAAAGTTCGAACGGCCATTGTGAACCAAGCTTATACGTATGTGCATGCCTATCGGGCCCGACTGTTCATGGAGAGAAACCTCTTCGTGGTGGTTCTTCGAGGTATTACCTCTGGAATCCAGCCACGAATCGGGAGGAATCGGAATGCAACGAGCCACTGGGAAACGACGTTGCTCGCTCGGAAAATCGCATCCGTGTATCGGCGAAAACTTCTATCTCTTCTCTATCTCTATCTCTATCTCTCTCTCTCTTTCTCTTTCTCTTTTGGGTTGTTATGTATCCTTTGGGACACCCTAATGAAACTACTGTGCTTGTATATATGTATATATGTATACGTGGTATAGCATTTAAAACATGTTACGCGAATTATTTGATCGTTATTCGAGATAGATTGAAATTAATTGAATTAATGGTACTTGAATTGTGGAAAATAATATAATTTCATTTATGTTTCGTTTAAATTATTATTTAATTAATAATGTAATCAATATAAGTGCAGTTAATTATTTTAATTAAATTAATTGAACTTAAATTACTTAAGTTTTTGTATCTAACATAATTTGGTTTATTTTTTGTTTTAATTATTATTTAATTAATAATATAATCAATATAAGTGCAGTTAATTATATTAATTAAATTAATTGAACTGAAGTTACTTAAGTTTTTGACCCTAACATAATTTCACTCATTTTTTTTTTTTTAATTATTATTTAATTATATTATTTAATATTATTTCTTATCATAATAATACATAAAGTAATGTATAATAATTACTAAACTGTTTAATTTAATATAGATACTTAATAATAATTTTTCATAGTTCAATTACATCGAAACTTTGGAGGAATCTCACACAAATTTCATCTATTTTTCGAATTAAAAAATAACCAAAAAAAAAAAAAGGAAGTTTAATTAAATAATAATAGTACAAACATTTTTACTAATAATCTCATATTTAAGAGATAAGTTTTTGAAGAAAAAGTAGAAGAAGAAGAAGAAATAAAAGTTTTATCAAACATTTTTATCTATGATCATTAACAGCGATAAATGTATTTTTCTTCTTTTTAATTTTTATCTACTAAAAGAACGGGGGAATAGAAAATGACAGAGAAAATGAGATAGAAAGAGTAGAAAGATGAAAAGTAACATTTCCTCTTTGAGATCTCAATTTCCTCCATCAATATTCTCGTAATCGTTCTTAGCACGCGTTCAATAACGATTCGTGTGAGAATGAACATAATTACTCGAAAGGTTTCTTGCATGTTGAAGATCAAAACATCATGAGGATAGGATCGGTTGATGGGGGAAAGAGAGGAAGGAGAAAGGAGGAAGGAGGAAGGAGGGTTCGGTCTCTTTTTGTCGATCTCTCAAACGAGGAGGAAGAGAGGAATCAGAACTCGAATTACGTGGAATTAAAGTCGGAACTAATTATCTCACGGGATCAGATAGAGACGGAGAAAAACCTGTTTGCGCTTGCTACTTTAGCGTCCTTGCGATATCGGCTAAAGATATAAGTAAATGAGAAGTTACAAGTGTGGATGAGAATGTTACAGGTATAAAGTGTTTCTATTTATTTTATTTTTTCTTCTTCTTCTTATTCTTATTCTTATTCTTATTCTTCTTTATCATTTACAGAAAATAATTTTCTAATCGTGATTCTATATCAATTAAACGAATTTTATTAGGTCGAGTTATAAGTAACTTTCAATGCGGTTATGTAAAATCTATTTTTCGTATTTACCTATTATAAGTCACCGAAACAAACGAATTTTTGATATTATTGTATAGATGAGGATTCAGTTAGTCTTCTGTTAATTTTTTTTATGCAATCAATGTTACATTTAACTACTGAAATGGATAGTAAAAGGTGCATATTCGACATGTAATGCTTTTAAAAAAAGCAAATTTATTACGCTAATAAAATTTTAGTAATTTATTTATTTTATTTTATTTTTTTTTTAAATGAAGTCATCAAGATAAATCATTCGGATTTAAAGCAATCGAATATGAAGTGGATATTTAATAAAAAAAAAAAATTAAAAAAAAAAACATAATTGATGAAAGATAATATTTGTTTTTTTTTATCAAAGTTGATATTAAAAGAGAGAAAAATATTATTTTATAAAATAAAATATCGTAAAAGTAAGTTTGCCATGATGACACGATGTCTACTGACGCGAACGGAAACCATTAAGTGAAGAAAAAAAAAGAAAAAAGTTTAAAAAAGAAAGAATTGAAAAGAAAGAAGAAAATAGATAGAAAGATAGAGAGAGAACAAAGATGTACGAGTGGAATGCGAAATACGTGCACGACTCGGCTCGCAATTCTTGGATTCCATGGCGATTGTGGGCGATATGAATCGAAGAATCGGTACTTTTACTCCTTTTCGAGATGTACGTTCATTTTTCTTGTGTTTCTTTTTTTTTTTTAATCTTTCATATCTCTTAACGTGTAATTTACATAATCAAGATAATCCATCTTCTTTCAAAAGATTTCGAACAAAAATTATTACTCGGTTTCTTCAATAACGCACTCAAAAGTAAATACTACTTTATTTTACAGACAAATTGCAATTAATTAATATAAATAATTGTATATTGTTAGGTTTATAATTTAATATTATAATTTAATTTTATATAATATATAATATTTTATATAATATTATATAAATTATTAATTATATATATATATAATAATTTTATATAATATTATATTTAATATTATAATTTAAATTTAATATTATAAATTATATATATATATTAAAATTAATTATTAATAATTAAAATTTTTTTTATTATAATTTAATATTATATAAAATTATTATGTTTGTATATTATGTCAATTATGTTAATATGTTTATACATAACATCAATAACATAATCTTTCAATTAATTCCTACCAACATTTATCGCTAAATATTTAATCAACTTTGACGAATATATAATTAAATATTAAATTATAAAAAAAAGAAAAAACATCAAGTATATTAATAATGAAATTCAAATGATAATTAAATATTACAAATTTTCAATATTTATCATGTAGAATATAAATAAAGGTTGTTGAACCGTATTACGTAAATTTTCTAGAGAACCTGCCAAGATTAAAAAGGTGATTCTCAAGATTCCGTTTCGAGAGCATCGATGACGCACACATGGAGCTTGTTTCTTGAGCTCTTGCTTGAGGCACGTAGTCAAGAGGATTAATCGTTTGAATTTCGTGCTTCGTGATACGACTGGCTACCGAGGAATCTGCGACGAACGGGATCATCTTCGTGAACCCACGCACATAAGTTTCATTCGTTAAAGAGAAAACACTTTGAAATGAACCGCTTCTCAATATATTGTCGATAAATCTTTCAACTATTTCTATTTATAAAAAAAAAAATAAAAAATACTAATTATAAAAACGAAGTGATGTTATTTAAAATTGTAATTTTGGGTTATAAATTTTATTTATTTATTTTTTTTTTTAAATAATTTAGATTCTAATGATCCAACAAATGTCTTAGTTTAGATTAATATACAAATTAATGTTACATTTATATAATATAAATAAATTAAATAAATAAATATATAATATAAATAATTAAAAATATATTTTTTAATATAAATAAATAATAATTATAAATAAAAATAAATTGAATTTAATGCAAAAGTTATTACACGAATTTCTCTTGACCAAAATATTCTATAAAAATATTCGATAAATTGTATTATAATTAATATTAAATATTTTATATATATATTTATAAATTAATAAAAAACATTTCAAGCAACGCATAATATATAAATATACTTTTGAGTAATGATTAATACAGATGATATTATATTTCATAATGATTTCTAAAGAAATGTTTGATATTATTAAATTCTAAGAAAATAGGACCTCGTTGAAAGTTGAAACTTTAAGGTGTGTGTATAAATATATATATGTATGTATGTGTGAGAAAGGACAAAGAAATAGCCGAAAGATAATCGAGGACATTGGAGATGTTGGAGCAAACCCAAAGGAGGATCCTGACCTCACAGGAAGATAAATCGTCGTGGGATCTCCAGGTTCTTCGTGTTCGTTCTCTCCTACCTTCGAGTCTTCCTTCCCTAAGACATAACATTCTCCCTTTTCTTCTATCTATCTCTTTTCTACCTTCAAGACTCCTTAGTTTCTTCGAGCAAGTTAATCTCATTTACTCACCTGTACCACCTGTCCCTCTCCCCATACTTCCTGAAATCTCGAGTTACGCAGTTTTAACATTTTGGTACTTTGTTTACTCCCTCTTGTTCGAAAAATTCAATGAAAATTACAAAGTTGAAAAATTGATTGGGGAAAAAAAAAAAAAAAACAAATATTTTTTCATATTTAAACATTGTTTAAAATTATTTTATAATTTTTTTTCTTCTTGTTGAATGTGTTATACAAATGATTGATATTAAATTACAAGAGAGTATCCTTAATGATAATAACAAATGTTTTTAAGAGATCTATACAAGTGTTAACGATAACCTACTGAGAAAACGGTTCATATGTTTTGACACGCCTCGAGAGAGGTCACGCTTCTCTAAATGCCACACATTAATCTTGTCCCTCTTGACTAGCCCAAGAGGGTACTACTCGTATTTTACCAAAATTTTAACTTGATCTAAGAAAAGCCGAAAGGATGAACGAGATATATATATTACAATTTATTACATTTAGGTAATATATTATATAAAATTAATATATATTATATATTATATTATAATATTAATATATATAATTATTAAATACTTAAATTTATTATTAAATATCTCAATAAATATATAAATTACGTGTCACGTTGTTTGTCCGCAATGGACTCCTAAACTACTAAACCGATTTTAATCAAATTTTGCATACTGAGTGCAATTTCATCCAACTTGAAAGATAGGATAGTTTATATCTCAATTTATAATCGCAATATTATTTTATTGCGAAGACGTGTGTATCGGACTGATTGTGTGCCACAGCAATGCGTGGCGGAGCATCTCTAGTATTATATATATATTCATTATAATTATATTTAACGAGATACAGTAGTAGTTACGTTTAATAGATAATACTAAGAAATATCTATCAGTGTGTAGTAAATATAATACGTTAGTTAAGAAGTAAGAAATCTTGACTAGTAACATTACGCAGGACTTCCGTTCAATGCCAACTATCTTTCTTACTTGATGTCATATTTTCAAAGTGCGTAGGAAGTTTAACGCAGATGATGTTAAGAATTTAGACACGATAAGAGATACTAACTTACGACTATACTACAATACTACTATACACTACATATATGTATATTATAAATATTTCGATTGAAAAATAGGATTAAAGGCGTGGCCTGTCATGGCCTTGGCATCTTATCGATAATATTGCGAATCTCTTCAACTCGTGAATCTATCGAAAGATCGAAAAAGGGATTGCTCTCTCTCTCTCTCTTTCTCTCTTTCTCTCTTTCTCTTGGGAAAATAGCTTGAAGCTAGTCACGAGGTATTGTAAGGATTCCCTACTTGCTGCTTCCCTTCGAGAAATTCTCGGATATATGGATCCGGTTCGTGAAAGAGAGCCATCGTTCGGTCTTCTTACCGAAGCGATTATGTAAAACGCGTTTCCACGGGTGGCCTCGTCCTAGCTACGTCCTAGCTTGGGCATCATCGTCCTTTCTCATTCTCCATCGTCCTTTGCACTCTCCAACCATTTACTATCCTAACTATCCTTCTCTCTCTCTCTCTCTCTCTCTTTCTTTCTCTCTTCCCATCATACCCCCATCAACTCCCTTTTTCTCCTTCCTTTTCTCTCTGGATTTTTTTATTTCTTTTCTTCTTTTTTTTCTTTCATCTATCTATCTATCTCTTTCTCTCTCTTTCCTTCTAGACGACCCCATCCTTTTTCCCGACTGCGTTTTATGGCATGAACGTTCATGGAATATAGCGTGGGTGCATCCACCCACCCAGATATCCGTTCCTTTTCATTCTCTTTATTTTCTCGAACACGCCGAGAACTCGGCTTTCGACTTATTTGCTTTCGTTTCGTCATTTTTTTTTTCTTTTTTTTTTTCCTCTTCTCTTTTATTTTTTTTTATTTTTTTTTAGCAAAGTGTCATGTCTTTGGGTATTGTAAAGTTGGATAGATTATTTAACACGTTTAACATTATTTTTTTCTAAGTCTTAAGTATACGTCATAAAGTTTGATTGAATAATACTTTATAATGAAGAAGAAATGTTTTTTTTATTTTTTTTATATTTAATTATTTTCAATTTTAATTGAAAACGAAGGTTGTTACCTAAGATCGATTAAGAACGGTGTGAACGCGTTGAAAATTAAAATCAACGTATTTCCATTGAAGATTTATGAAAAGTAATCATTCCATTATTTTCTTTTGTATTAAAAAAAAAAAAAAAGAATTAAAAAAAGAAAAGAAAGAAAGAAAGAAAAAAAGGTGATCCTATTTTCGAGTTGCAACCATAATCAGTAACACAAAAGAAACGGATATTAGCAGTCGAGAAATTCGAGCCAACTTTTGACTTTTCACGCTAACTGAACGCCGGTCCAATTAGTAGAAAGAAAGAAAGAAAGAAAGAAAGAAAGAAAGAAAGAGCAAAAAAAAAAAAGGAAGGAAATTGTTCCCTACGGTTGGTCGAATTGAGACAATGTGAAAAGGAAAGGAAAGCAAGCAAGTAAACCAAAGAGAGTCTAAAGCTGATGCTGGTGCTGCTGCTGCTGCTGCCCAATGGCCCCAACGAATTCTACTTCTTCAGATTTCGGTTGGTTCTGACCCTGTTGTATGCCACACCAAATTGTTGAGGGAACTTTCACGACTTCTTACTTTTGCTTTGCCGACAAACGAAAAAAGGGACCGTTCCAAGAAACCGTTGGTATAACACACTGGCCGACGTTAGTCCTAACACTCGTGTTGCACTTAAAAAAAAAAAAAAAAAAAAACAAGAAACAGAAAGAGAGAAAGAAGATGAAAACCCTTAATAACGAAGGGGGACCATTGTTCCCGCGAAATGTTCGCACGTGTGGAATAATAGGAGCATGTTTTGGAGTGAGGTGTTATAGTCCCTTCTTCATCCGTGTGTGCAAAGAGACACTAGCCGCAAGAGGGGGACGATTATACACAGAGCATACCTCTTTTCATCATACCTTTACTATACCAAAACAACCTAACAGCAAGCATCTCTTTGCTTTCTCGACCTACAACTACTTGTAAACCATACTAGGATCATCTCTCGTGTACTCCTTCAACACTTGCAAACGCGTTCATGGAAATTCTATTCACATTTTCTATTTCTATAACCAACATAACCACCCTCCTCCCAACTATCTTTTCAATGCATCGTTATTTGCACTTTACTTGATGACGTTGGAACACTGAGGTATTATAAGTTGTGTATTTAATAAAAAAAAAAAAATTTAAAAAAAATATAAAATAAATTAATTAAATAAATGAATGAACTAATATTACTAGTACTACACTAAAATACTACTAGCAATACTACTAGCATAAAATAAATTAATGAACAAAATTAACATTAATCTAAATTAAATTAAATTAACATTAAAGTAGTACTARTACTATACTAGCTAGTATTACTAGTATTAGCTAGTAGTATAGTACTAGTACTACACGGAAATATTACTAGCAATACTACTAGCATAAAATAAATTAATGAACAAAATTAACATTAATCTAAATTAAATTAAATTAACATTAAAGTAGTACTAGTACTATACTAGCTAGTATTACTAGTATTAGCTAGTAGTATAGTACTAGTACTACACGNATCTAAATTAAATTAAATTAACATTAAAGTAGTACTAGTACTATACTAGCTAGTATTACTAGTATTAGCTAGTAGTATAGTACTAGTACTACACGAAAATACTACTAGCAATACTACTAGCATAAAATAAATTAATGAACAAAATTAACATTAATCTAAATTAAATTAAATTAACATTAATGTAGTACTAGTACTATACTACTAGCTAGTACTGGTACAACTAGCTAGTATAGTACTAGTACTACACTAAAATACTACTAGCAATACTACTAGCATAAAATAAATTAATGAACAAAATTAACATTAATCGTTCACTATTATATTAGTTTATATAGGAAAATGTTAAAATTCAAATATCAAATATTAAAATTCACATATAAAATATTCAAATTCATATATATGTCATTGAGTTTGTTCCCCCCCCATGAGAATCTTTTCATTTCCTAAGCAAGGCATTTCTATGAAAATGTTGAATAAGATTAAGCTGAAACATCTTTAAGATACCCACACCATATGCTCCAAACTCGACGAAGACGATGACAACAACCAACACACTAACTAACCGGACTCGTCGTCGTTCTCGAATTAATTTAACTCCACGCGTTTCTTCAAATCCTCGCGCTTCTTGCATAACAAATGTCGCGTGAGATTTCCTTTGATTAAATCCTTTGACGGCGCATTTAAAAGAAGAATCTTTTTCACCCTCGTTTCCGTATAAATCCGTTCTAAAGAATTTTCTTTCAATGTTGCATTTCTCTCTCTCTCTCTTTTGGATGATGATTCGAGTTGAATTAAGAAAAAAAAATAAAATAAAATTGAAAAGTAAAAGTACAACAGCAAAATTTTCTCACGTACGAAAGTGTTTGGGAAAAAAAAAAAAAAAAAATAACAGGAAGCGAGATGAGGAAAAGAACGTGAGATCCTTGTGAGAATCAAATATTTTTCTTTATTATTTTTTTTTTAATTCATAATATCTCACGAACGTGCTCCAGCTGTACTATGACATATTAGTGATCCAACATTGACAAAAAATATTCGATATAATATATACTATATGCTTATATGTTTAATATCCAAATTTATATTCATATATTACACCATCAAGATTCAATAATAAACGATCCATAATTTTTGAAAGACCCTTTAAAAATACATAACCATCAATAAACCACGAAGATCACCAGGTATCACACAACACCACCCACCGATGTCTCAATAAAACGTTTACCTATGAAAAAAAAAAAAATGAAAAAAATAAAAAACCGGTTGAAAATTGTTCGTGTAACCAACTTCGTCGTTGTTTGGGTATCGAAAAATGATGCGCCCCTGCAGTGTGAGAACCTTGGAAACCTACTATGTGTATTCTATCAAAAGATCGTGAGTATAGATTCAAGGGCATCGAGTTAACAAATAGAAGAAGAGGTACAAGAGAAAAACAGAGAGAGAGAGAGAGAAGACAAAAAAAAAATTGAAGGGAAGAAGAAGTTAAACGTGCCCGACCTGCTCTAATGCATTTTACTGTAGTTGATCTAACGTGTTTGTATAATATCTACTCTCTCTCTCTCTCTCTCTCTCTCTCTGTCGTTCATTCTCTCTTTCTACTTTTCTTTTATTACTTTCTTCTTCTCCTTCTATTTATCTAGGTAGATAAATATCTATCTCCCTTGCTATCTTTCCACGAACTTCTTTACTCTTTTAGTATGACACTAACCGATTCAAATCTTTCTTTCTATTTTTCTTTCTCTCTTTCAAGTTTGTTTCTTAACGAGAACCACCACAACAATTTCTATCGAACCCTGATATACAACTGCAATAATATATCTAACTATAAATAGGAGAAAATAGAAAGCATCTATACATGGTATTAAAACCAACGACATTCACTTGCAATCTTGACTTCTTTGCAAATTTAACTCGACGATTTATGTCGACGTATTTTACGTTTAATTCATTTTACTTTGTAAATTCTTGATTTATTGGATACTATACGGAAATATATATATATATATATATATATATGTTGAATAGTTCGAGTGGATTATTATTTGAAAATAATCAAGGAAAGTTAAATATACGATTTATTATATTATTTAATTAATAATTTTATCCTTTACTGTAAAATAATTGGATTTGTAAGATATAGTTGTTAATGATTGATACTTGGCTTTTAAAAAGATATTTTTCAATTTTTTCTATAATATAATTTGTTTTTTATATAATTTAATATAATTAACTTTATATAATTTTCTATAATATAATCTTTTTTTTT
>NW_015148997.1:1432691-1468342 GCF_001465965.1 Polistes dominula
TAATATATATTTATATATAATTTAATATAATTAATTTTATAAAATTTTTTATAATTTAATTTTCTTATAATATTAAAAAAAATTTTCTACAATATCATTGCTTTAAGAAAACAAAGAAAAGTAAATTTATTTAAATAAAATAAATGTAATAATAATAAAAAAAAAAAAACTAAAAAAATGTCATTTATATTTGACATGTTTTAAAAAATTATGACTACTATTATTATTTCTTCGTCATTATTTTGTATTTTATCTACAATAAATATGTACGAGTCCGATATGCATGTGTCAGCGTGTTATCAAGAAGATGACTTTAGGCTCATCGTACGAGCATGTAATTTCCGACGAGCAAATATTTGTACCTTGTTATACTCAAGAGAACATTCCTCCTTCTTGGGGGACACCCCACGACGTTTGTTTTATTTCGATGACCCTTCAGGGGTGATTGGACACGACACTTTTACTCCTACTTCGAACCCCATTGAGATTTTAAATGGTTTAACGAGCTTAACTCAAATGATTTTCACATCTCACATTTATTTTTAACCTTTTATTTTTATATCATTCAAATGTACTCGATCAAAATCATCGGAATGCGTGAGAATTAATTCGATAAGAACAAAAAAAAAATTTTTTAAAAAATAATTTTTAGAAATATGTAAATTATACTTAGAAATTTAATAATAAATTTATTTAATAATTAAATAATTTAAATAATAAATTATATTTCTTATTAAAATGTCTTTTTAATCTTAATTTGAACTTCTTGCCATGACATGCATTCGAAGAATTGTAATAAAAGCGATTGTGTAATAAAATAAGAACAAAGTTGTTGAAATTTAAGAGTACCTGAGTAAAGACATTTTTTCTATCACGGTAGAATAAATCGGTTGGCACATTTATTAAAAGAAACGTAATCACTATTTGTCTTCGGTTGGAATATATTAAAAAAAAAAAAAAAAAAAAAAATAAAAAAAGAAGAAAAGAATAGTCTCATTGCGACCGTTGGTATTCATCTCATTTTCAACGATCATTCTCGAATAAAAGTTTATTTCTTGGCAAACGATACTAAAAGAAGAAAGAAAATTAAAAAAAAGGAATGAAAATAAAGAAGGAAATAATACTCGGACGAAATTTTCTTTTAATCAGAATCGTTCGTATGAAAAAAAAAAAAAAAAAGGGACGACGAGTCGTTGTGATAATCATGAAGAAAAGGACACGTTCAGAAACGATTGTGGTCGAACGAATGAGTATAAAGCTTTGTCAGTGAGTTAGTGAATAAGTGTGTCCTGGAAAGTTTGGGCCAGCACTTCTGTGAACGTTCCGGTAATTAAACCTATTCGAAAATTACACCTAACGAATATTTGGTCGCGTTTACCTGAGCAACGAGGTCTCTCGATCTGTGATTTCAATCTTTTTATTATACTATAGTTTATCACACATCTAATTTAATTTCTATGAGTTAGAGCGTGAATATCAGATTAATGAATTTTAGATTTGTGTGTTTTATATTTAAATTAATATTTATTAAGTAAATTTAAAAAAAAAAATTCTAAATTTAATTTTAAATTTATTTTATTTTATTTTATATATTCATTAATTTTAAATTAATTTACAAATTAATACTCTTCTAATTTAATTTCTATAACAAAGTTGTGAACCAACAAAATTGTGTGCTTTATAAATTAATATTTATCAAATAAATTTAACAAAAATTTTATAAATTAAAATTAATTTTATTTTATATATTTATTAATTTTAAATTTATTTAAAAATTAATACTCTTCTAATTTAATTTCTATACCATAGTTGTGAACCAACAAAATTGTGTGCTTTATAATTTAATATTTATCAAATAAATTTAACAAAAATTTTACAAATTAAAATTTAAATTAATTTTATTTTATTTTATATATTTATATTAATTTTAAATTAATTTAAAAATTAATATTGTATCATACAATTTATAACTCAATTTAATAAACAAAAACCATTTGATCTTAAAATACACGATGAACTATCTTAACCAGTTTGTTTTACCTTTTCAAACAAACACCCCTAAAAAGAAATGAAAAATACGTATGAAAAGATAAAAGACAAGTAAAAACATAAACGGACATTGTTGTTAATACAAAACCCAAAGAGGGATAGGTAAAACGGCTGGTGATTACACGAAAGGTACGTGACATGTGCATAATAACGAATGGTTTGAAAAAAGTAAAGCAAAGATGTGAAAAAGAGAAAGAGAAACAGGAGAGAATGAAGGACGAAAGATGGAGGAGAAGGTTGGAGGAGGTGGAGAAGGTGGAGAGTTTTGCCAGTACGGATATTAGTCGTCTAGCCAGCCTCGAGGGGGTTGTCGCGCATCGAAAAATAACGCCTAGAAATAACGATGATGCTGCCTCAGGCACGTTTCTACGAAGAAAGGAGAGTGTGTAATTCGGGGCCTTGGATTATTTTCATTTTTCAAAACCCCTTTTAGAGAAAAACTTAATAAATCCCTTTTTCATTTAACACCTTTGGATTACACCGAAGTATTGTTTTTCTACAATATAAATTAAAGATTTAATTATTTCTTATTAAATTAACCGCTTAAGCAACATTCATTTTGAAAGAAAAAACGGCCAAAAAAAATCATTGTTTTTTTTTTTTCATAAAAACATAGTTTTGAAGATTGTTTTGACAAAAAAAAAAATTAAAAAAATACAGAAATAATGAATATTTTTATGTTAATTTTGGATTTGGTTCCACATTGCAGAGAAGAGCCGAATATTGCAATGTTACACGTACGTTAACTTTTTAATCTTTTTTTTTTTTTTTTTGAATTAATATTTCGGAAAAAACATTTTTCGTACAGAAACGATTCTATTTTCTTTGCTTTCACATTTTTATTTTTAATTTTCTATTATATTTGAGTATGAAAAATCATAGAAATATAAAATAATAGGCCGCTCGAGTTAACTCGAGCGTGCTGTTTAAGGGGTTAAATAATTAATTAAACTATTTTTCAAGAACAAATTGAAAAAGAAATAATCCAAACGTAAATTACATTTTTTCAGTAAAAACTCGATTTTTCATTTTAACACAATCTTTCTCACGTATCGTGCAACATTATCAGATATTAACTATTGAATTACAGGTTGCAAGTAGTAGAAGAATCCAACTAAAAAGAAGTTGATTATAAACGTTTTTACCTCATTCCTCTATACGTTTCCATATTCATTAACGATAGGTACTTGAATAAAGAGTATAATCATGAGGTTGAAAACGTTATATAGGAAATCTTATTATTCCTGACTCGTGTGGAAATACGTTCGATGTTCCACATATCGTTCGGTATTCTAAAGGACGTGAAATGTTCCGAGAGTTCACCATCAGTCGACAGGATATGGGCAAACAACAACGATCACATATCCTACGCATACATTTAACACGTGTTTATAAACCACCCTATCCCATACCATCATACCATGTCCACAATAATGCTCGTTCATTTTCAGAATCAACGTTATTAATATTTCCAAAATTACGTAGTTACATTACGAAATTTACATTATTTATATAATTATTAAATTTGTATCAATACACAAATTCTTTGTTAATCATTGAATTTTTAATAAATAATAATATTCTAATTATTGAAATAAAAAATAAAAAAAAAAATGAGAATATATTCTATACGAGGTTTATTAAACTTTTATTTAATTTACGTTATTAATTTAATCATTTATTAATTTAATTTAAACAAATAATGTTAATAATGTATGCTTAATCTATATATGAAACTTTATATGTATATATGACATCCTGTATAAATTGTAGATGAAAATTATTCGAGTAATAAATTTCACTTTACCCAAATAACACCTTTTGTTCTTTGGTCAGCCCACATCCTAGTGTGTTCTATAATCTTGATTTTCGTGGGAATACGATTGGGTCCGCCCTATAAGTCAGCACGCGACCATTACGTACCGTTTGATCCTTCGATTCGATTGCACGGCCCATGTCGAAGCTAATGGTCCAAACAGGAAACCGAAGAGTACTTATGCATTTATCCGTACGATCGAATTCCGTTCTCCTTTCCGACTTTACGCGAAGCCGCGAAAGCCAACTTTCACGGTCAGATTCGACGATATTTTTTTTTATTATTTATTTATTTATTCATTTTTTTCTGAAAATTTATTTATCATGTTTCCTAATACTCTCATGAAAAGATTTTACTATGATTTATATTATATTATTTCTTTTGTCATTACGATGAAACGTTTTAAATCGATCATAGCATTAATATCTTCTTGTTTTTTTTTTTTTTTTTTTTTTTTAAACTTTTAGATAACAGAAAAAAAATTCTATTAGAACTATAAATCGTAAGTGGTTAAAAGCATCTCGTAATTCTATCGACTTGTTTCTTTCTTTTCTTTTCTTTTCTTTTTTTTTTTTTTGGTCATGCTTTTAAAGAGATACTTTTACAACCGTAAGGAGTTTTATCTATGCTTTAAACTAAAAGATTGACGATTCTTAAGTGGCCTAAGTGCTACTACCCTAATTACAAATTTACGTAACGTCAAACACGAAATTGAAACTTTTACTTTATATTTTTCATAACATTTTTAATGGGTTTTTAGTTATGGCTAACTTTCTTTCAACAGTTTCTACTTAAATTGTGTCGTCAAAATAAAATCTAAAAACACGATTTACGATTTACAATTAACCTATTAAAATATGAATTAAAAAAAAAAAATTTGTTTAAAGAATATTTTTTGAAAAGACATGTTTTATATTCAAAAAAAAAAAAAAAATGATTGAAAGTTCCAATATGAAATTCGACGGAAATGAACGAGGGAGAATTGGCGAGTAAAAAGTTTCGAACTAACGGATGTTGCTCATAATTCAAAGAAAGACAGTACCGGACGCGAGCAAAAATATGGTGGTACGAATGTGTATGGTGGTGGTGCTGGTTGATGTGGTGGTGGTGGTAGTGGTGGTGCGAGTATGGTGGCACGAGCATGCTACTACCATCATACCCCATGCAAAGCCCTATCTGATCGATTTAACTAAACGCCTTCACTATATCACCCTTAACTGATCTTCACCTTTCACCCTTTTATATACGGTAGACTGGGTTCCTAGTTTTCATGGTGTATCGTACCTCTTTAACGCTTTTCTAAATTCTTCAATTTTGTTTAACACACGATCAAACTACTTCTAATTTCAATTTGTTTTCAAAGATAATTTTATTAATAAATTATTACAAATGATTAGATCGTAATTAAATAATTTTGTTTTTTTTTTTATTTAAAGAAAAAGGGAAATATTTTTTTACAAATTTTCTTTTAAAGTTCTTTAGAAATAAATAAATAGTACGAAAAGTTAATTTATTTTATTATAAAGTTAGTTTTAAAAAGTAAAGTTATTTTATTAAAAGTTAGTTATTTTATTATTCAATTATTATGATTAAATTTATTTTTATTACATATATTAAATAATTTGTTTTTTTTTTTTTTTTTTAGGGAAAAAGGAAAATTTCTATTCATAAATTTTCTTTTACAATTCCTTGGAAATAAATGCTATGAAAAATATTATTTTAATATTTTTAAATTCTATTTGCGGCTTCTTGATTGGCCCGTCAAGCGTGAGAACCGAGATAAGTGTAAAACTACTTGAAAGATAATAAATAAAAAGGTTTTCTTTTTATGTTAATTTTTTCTAAAACACCCAAGGTGTTTTAACCCTTTGATTATAATATTCTATCACGAAGAAGCAAGTAATTGAAAGTATATGAAGTATATTATATAAGTAAAATCACAAATTATATTCTTTACCATATCGTGTTGAACGACGAAGAAGACAACGAAGAAGACTACAAGGAATCAGGTAAATTCTTGAAGTTAGGAAAGGTGAGTGAACGTAAGAAATTCTTAACACGAAATACTTTTCCGATAGGCCCAAAGGCCATTGTGCGAACCTTCTCGAATTATCATATTACATGTGTGTTAGTACGTTTGAATTTTCGTATTGGTGAATATAATGAATTTTTTTTTTTTATTTACCCAAATTTATTCTTATATTATTCATAATAAATCGCAAATTTTTCCATAGTATTTTAAATGAGCACGAATTCGTATAAACGATTTTTAAACATTATATTCAAAAAAAAAAAAGAAAAAAAGATCTTTTCACGTTGAACATTGGTAATAGTGGTGAATAGTGTGAATGATCTATCGATCATTCGAAACAATGACCAACAATTCAAATATATTTCTTATCTCATTGAAAATTCAAGAAATTCGCGTTTCCCTTTTACGAATAGGGAGAAGAAGGTGTTTCGAATGCTTCTCTTTCTCTCTATGTGAAATCCTTTGAAAGATTCTTACTTGAGAAATGTCAATGACGGATCTAGGAATTTATCATACGTATATATATTTCACTATATATATTATATATCGTATATCGAAAATGGTGCTTACTGTCTGTCGTCTAAATTCGCGGAATGTTTTATCGAATAACCAAAAGGAATGTGAAATCGATGATATTTATACGGGGAAAGTTATTTAACAAAAAAAAAAAAACAAAAAAATAAGAAACTTTAACATTCATTCGATTCAAGTAGTAGAAGAACAATTGAACATTCATCTAAGAGGATGAACTAACATAAGCGAATATCGATGACGTTATTGTGACATACGATGTATCTACTCGGTGTTATATAAATGTGTTTGTCTTTGTTTGTGTGTGTATGTATATGTATATTTTCTATGTATGTAAATGTATGACCGGTTGCACGGTTTATTACTAGCGATTATCGCTATGCTAATGGGACGTATACCTACTACTCTTCCTAAGGACGAGTCTTCTTGCAGTTAGAAAACTGCAAAAGAGTGTACAGTGAGAGAAAGAGAGAGAGACAGAGAGAGAGCAAGAAGCACGCCCTAATTGAAGAACTTTTAATTGCTCCCAGTAATTAAGAAAACCTTTAAGATCTTCCTTCTTCTTTTCCCAACATCGACATAGTTATCTCGAATTTTCTTCTGCGATGATACAGCTCTCTCTCTCTCTCTCTCTCTCACTCTTATATATATTAATTTTTTTTTTTATTAATTCGTTCCGAGTTTCTTTATACTTTCATTCATTAAATTGTACCGACGTTATTATCTTATAAAAAAATAGAAAAAGGAGTGAGATTTGTGACCATTCGTTTTTAATGAAATCGCATTTTCAAATGTATTTTTAAAAGATAAAAATAAATTCACGATCTAGATATATATATATGTTATACTTTTTTATATTATCTTTCGTGATACAAAGGAAATCTTTTTATGGTTAGAGCTTAGTGTGCAGAGACAATGATTGGCAAGCGTCTAGAGGATGTTATTTCGTGTGCCAGACGAAAAACGAAAAGACTTTATTTTTATCACCGTCTCCTCTTCTTTCTCTCTGGAACGACACACACATACACACACACACACACACACACACACACATACACAAACATACACTACTTCTACCATCTTCTCTAAGATCAAAAAACTGGCTGTTTCGTGAGACGTAGGCGTCACTTTGAGCTTGCCAAAAATAAGACAAGAATGTACTTATATCGAGGTAATTGACACTAAAGATTTATTTTAATTTATTTACCAAAAATATTATTATGATTTTACGTGTATCTATTTCTAATCGACCATATTAGAAAGTTTCAACATTCCTTCTTTCTATTCATTCAGTTTTTTTGTTCAAGTGAAAACTTGTTCTTTTCTTTTCTTTTCTTTTCATTTCTTTTCTTTTCTTTCAATACAAAAGGTAACACGATGAACATGCAAGAATATTATTCCTTCATCGTATCTTCTCGGATTAGTAAACGATCATTTGACACAGTAAAAAAAAAAAAATAGAAAAAGAAAAAGGTTAGTTTGAATATTGACCGAAACGTTAGAAGAGTTGTCACAACGTTTCTTAGTTTAATTCACACGTTGCGTTATACCAAAATGTTTGCTTTTAACTTTGCTCAATAACTTCTTCTATCGTTTGTTCTTCTCATACCAACCAACCAACCAACCAACCAACCTTCTTTCTTTCTTTATTTCTTTCATCTCCGAATACTTTAGTCACACATGATCTAAGTTTATTCTAACGTGGTGTTACTTTTCTTACTTTCTTTTTTACTTACATACTTTCTTCTCATTTCTATTCTTTTCGGAATGTTTATTTTTTTTTTTTTTTTTTTTTTTTTTTGAGAAAATAATTTATATTGTTATAAACAGGATGTTCGAAATAAAATGTTTCGTAATTTTCTACACCAGAATAAACTTTTGTAAAAAGTATAATCAAGTTTATCAGATTTATGTTTATTACAACAAGTTTATTATCCATTCGTGTAATATTCATTCGTTCAAGAAGGATTTGCGGAAAATCTTCTTAAGTCCGTTCTCGAGAGACCACAAGCGATTGGGCAAAATCGATTGTTCGATTAAATCAACGTTATCGATGTTATACTTTGATTCCTACGATGTTTCGAGATTATCTTTGGAATTAGGATTAATCCGATAGGTTAATACTACAATCGATTAAACCTATTGAAATTTATTTATTTATTTAATTAATTTTTCTGTCAATATTACGTACGATTATTAACGCATATTTTATTACAAATTTCGGTACTTACGTATTAACGCAATTGCAACAAAAATTCCGCTAATGCGCCAATAAAGAACAACCTTGTTGTTTGCACACAGCAACCATTAGGATTGTGTCAGGGTTTTGTCAGGGTTTCGTCAAGATTATGGCGACAGCATCAGGTGAATGAAAATAGAGACTGTTTTGAATCAATGTTAAATTCTATATCGGCCCATTTTCCATCGAAATCCGATTGACTACTTTTTATAAATAAAATCTTTTGAATTTGGAAAGTGTTTTGATTTTAAATAAAGTTTTTATACTATGATTTGTCGTAACAAATTAAAGTGTAAATTGGCGCATTAGCGAAATTTTGCGTTAATACGTAAGTATCAAAATTTCTTTCAAATATTATACAACTGATCACATGAAAATGTTGTAATTTTGAATTAAAAAGATTAAAAAAAACATTTTGAACAAATTTGGAAATTTTTTTTTCCTTGTATGTATTTTTTTTAATAATATAAATGATTACACACCAAGATAATAATACATGATTCTTAACCCTTTACGTATATTGCGATCTAGATTATTATCATTCAGCGATAATTCGTTGCCGTTTTCTTTAATGTTATTGGAACGAGAACGAGTATATCGAAAATGGAGATCGTTCGGGATCGGTAATTCCGTAATTTCCTCTGATTAATTTGTCCGGTGTGGAGCAATCAGAGAGAAAGTACTTACATCTTTCGAGGAAACTATTATCGAAAATGGCATGTTCGTTCGTTCGTTCATTCATTCATTCATTCGATCGATCGATCGATCGAATCGCACCATTCGATCTCATCGCGGTATCACAAACGTTTCACTTTATCTCTCAACTTTGATCCTATACTCATCTTTTATCATAAACAAGATGAAACATTTTGAAGAACTTTTCTAAGACAAATATTCTAATTTATTTGTTGATCATTTTTTTTTTTTATTTAAAATATTATATTAAATAAGAAAAATATATGCATACATGTGTATAAGTATATTTATACGATGTACACACTAACGATAAGTATCATGCACAGGTGTACCAATAATAGTACGGTTATAATAATATAGAACGTGATACTCCCATAAGTGAACCCCCCTCCCCCCTCCCCACCCCTCCCCGTAACGAACGTCGACACGTACAAGAACAAGTAATCTGTGTTACGGGAAAACAAGTAACGATATCGTATCCGCTTTGTAAAAGCAACTTTTGCACGAGACGCAACCACTTTTCTTTTTTACAAACCGTAAGGTCCTTTCCATCGAATTTCTCCAATAAAACTCGATTGAAATTGATCTCTCTCCCTCTCCCTCTCTCTCTCTGTCTTTCTTTCTCTCTTGTATAAATCGATTGCGTCATTAAAAACATGTTCGATAACAGCTACAAATTTGATCATTCCTTTCCAATCAATCGATATTTATTTCCATTAAATTACAACTAATTATATTCGATTACATTTGACAAAGATATTAATAGTCAAAAATATATCCGTAATCAAATATACTTGTTTTTTATCAAATTAAAAATGACGAAGTGTTTCACGTCACACACATATATATGTATGTATATATATATAAAAGTACTATTACATAGAAATGAATAGACCTATCGGTAAATGAAAAACTACTTTAATTATCATCTATGTAATCTTTTATCTATCATTATTCTCTTTCATTCTTTCTATCTATGTCTATGTCATATACCATACTGTTAGTGGGTGGACGTAAACGAATTCACCGGGCCAACTAATTCGTTCGTTTATTTTCCGCTTTTACGTTGAATAGAAATGCTACTCTTTCTTTCACACTGACAAAGTATTCCATAGTCGAGAATCGTATTCATTCCGTATAATATCGTATCGCGGTGTTTTTAAGCAGCGTTTTAATGAAATCTCTACTGCACACCGAACACTATGAATGGTATGGGTGTGTTGCAGTACTATTATTTCATTACCGATTACTTTTTTTTTTCTGTACTCTTTCGTTCGTACAACGATATCTCTACCCTCCCACCTCCTCCACCTCCACCTCCTCCTCCTCCTCTTTTTTATCGTCTCATTCTCGTGTTATTTACATTACTCATATACTTATCTATTCATGTAATACTCATAGTATTGTACTACTGTATGCAACATTTGATCGATCTTAAACGTTTTTATCGTATTTCTGTGATTTCAAATACATCCTGTAATCGTAAATTTTCTTTCTTATTCTCGAGAAATCTCTTTATCATTCGACAGGATCACACTACCTACCTACGACTTCAAACTTTCATCGACCATTTCCCGTCCCCTTCGTAGTTTTTTTCTTAAACGTCCGTCCGTCCGTCCGTTTGAATGTATGTATACATTTGTAAATTTAATTTTTAAACGATATTTCTCGTATGTTTTATTAAAACGGTGAGGTTTTGTATTTGTATGTATGTATATATATATATATGTATGTATTCATATATGTGTGGACATTGATTAAATACACGTATCGAATGAAATACGTATGCCAAATACAATTGAGTATTGTTAGAGTAGTTTCTATGAAATTTGATATTATTTTTTGGTTGCATTTTATTCATTCGTTTAATCGTAGTTACAATCGCTAGAGTATAGATTTCGTACTATTTCATGATAATAACAAACAAAGTGAAATATTAGATTGATCATTATTTTAATTGGTGGACGATATTTCTTGGAAAACGATGAATGAACGAATGAATGAATGAAATAACGTTTGTGAAAGATACAACATGCACATGTATCAAAAAATTGTCTAAAAGTTAACCATAAGAGAAAAATAATCACACCATGGGATTAATAAATTTGATCTAAAGGTGGGGGGGGGGACCACCATGGCGCCACTTCGTCATCTTTCGAAAAGAATTCTTATCTCTTTGAAGAATTTTATGGCATTCCAAGTTGAAAGGAACTTTGGGGGCTAATAACAAACCATCTCTTCTACCCTTTCTCGATCCTTTTACTATGGTCTCCTCTAAATCTCTCCACTTTCCCTCTTTTTTATTTTCCGTTATCTTCCTCTTCTTCTTCTTCCTTCTCTTCTCTTCTATTTCTTTTTCTTTTTCTTTTTCTTTTTCTTTTTGATCCCTTCTTTATTTTCTCGTTCCAGCACGTGTGCTTTATTAGAGAAACGATGATTCTTTCCAATCCCAAGTTTCATCTTCCTCATTCGTCTCTCCTCACGAAACTTTATAATTCTTTATGGGAATAATAATGGAATGAAAAAAAAAAAAAAAAGGAAAAAAGAAAAACGAGAAAGGGCTTTTTCGTTAATTTGAAACCGTGAAAACTAACCACCATAAAACATTCATTAAACATTATATAAACATCCTGTTGAATTTATCTATGATTTATTTATCCGACAAACAAGACGAACTTCTTGTTTTTTTTTATTTTTATTTAGTCAAGAGAATTGACTGTAATCTAAATTAGACGATGTCTGTGGTTGATGTTAACCATAGAACAAAATTATATGATAAGACGAATCCATTCGCTTTTTTTCTCTCGTCATAAATTAATTTAAAATTATATTCGTAAAAGAAATAAAAAAAAAAAAAAAAAAAAAATACAAAATGATATTCCATTGGAATGCCGAGGTCAGCGTATCAAGTGACCAGAAGCATTTCTTTCGAAAAAAAAAAAAACGAGATCTCGATTTGGTTAGATAAAATCGTATAAAAAGCGTCGAGTATGTTCGAATAAATAAAACCAAAAAAATAAAAATAAACGAAAAAAACTATAGAAATAAAAGTCAATTGCCAAAGAGCCCATAAACGAAGCCATGTGTTTTGAATTCGATAGTAAGTAGTACGGAATGAAAAGGAATATAACTCGAGAGTCTTTTTCGAGGGTTCTTCTTATTCTTCTTCTTCTTCTTCTTCATCTTCTTCTTCTTGTCTAAGGTAAAACGAGTTTGAGTCGAGTCACGATTTTCCTACTAGCCTAACCGTTTCGAAAGATCATTATCTAACGACATTAAGAATAAGAGATAGAGATTAAAAAGAAAATAAAAATAAAAAGAAACAAGACAAAGAAGTAAACAAGAAAGAACAGATTTTTTACCTTGACAAGCAGGTGTATCGGTTGACTGACGCTCAGTGGCTTGCCCCTTCTAGGTTTGCCTCCTGCACCACCCAAACACTTTATCCACGGCATTCCTCGACTATTTTCACGATCCTTTTTCTTTCTATTATTCGTACTATCTTTTTTGATTTCGCGAGGATCCCCCCTGTTGCCAGCTTTTGCCAGGCTCCTCGATCTTTCCTCCCTCTTAACCCTTTCCTTCGTATCCTCCAGCCTGTCTGCTTTATTTTTATCACTTTTTCACAGATATAAACCCTTCTCCTCTTAAATATATATCTATCTTTCTCTCTCTCTCTTTTTTTATTATTATTATTATTATTATTATTCTCTTTCTTATTAAGGTTTTACAATTTTCCCAATGTTCACATCGTTCTCGTTTAATTGCTGCATTTCTCTACTTGTTTTTTTTTTTTGTATGTCTATCTTATTTAATATTCCCCGTTATTTCTCTTAGATTTTTTTTCTTCTATTTTTTAAGTATTTTTATTTTTATTGTCTTTTTCTTTCCTTTTTCTTTTTAGTACCGGTAGAAGCTAGTAAATCTTAACTGTCTCTCTCTCTCTCTCTCTCCACCCTTTTCGAGTCTTCGTGACTGAAGGTATTAATTCCTCTCGTCAACGAGTTTACACGAACGAGAAACACGTATATTGTTGTTGTTGTTGTTGTTGTTGTAGTATCATCCTCTTCTTTTTCTTTTTCTTCTCGTTAGGATGCAACACCGAAACACGCCCGTAGAAATTCATGAATGAACTGACGTTAGGATTTTCATCGATTTGACGATAATAAGTTATCAACTTTGTTAGTTGATGATATATCACGCTGTTACTATCATCGCTTACTCTCGTGTTACCAACTTCCGCGGTTTGACGTAATACCCGGCTGTTGTTGACCGTGAATTCTATAGTCCAGTTTAGAAATAGAAAAAATAAAAGATAGAGAGAGAGAGAGAGAGAGAGAGAGAGAGAGAGATACGGAATGAAAGATTTAATCGTAATGGTAAAAAGGAGTGTCTCGATCGCACGCACAATTCTCCACTACCAACCACCAAGGACAGATCTAAACGATCGATCGAAGTAAGATTGAATGAAAGAATAAGAACGAGATAAATAGAGAGAGAAAGAGAGAGAGAGAGTAAAAAAGATAGAAACTTCGTTTCAGACGATCGATCGTTGCTCCTTTTCGATGACTATGACGATGATGTTGATGTTACTGTTGATGTTGTTTATCGTTGTTGTTGTTGTTGACAATGATGTTATATAAATCGAAGAACAAATTTTAATAATAATAAAAGATTTTCAAAATACGAATGATAGTAAAATTATGAAAGAAAAGAAGCAACGATAGTTCGTTTTATTCGATTTTACGACCTCGTGTAAGGCCGTCGAGGGAACGAACACCAGCTACGTCCTCGCGCGCGTGCGGTTCTCGCAAGACTGCCGCCTATCGTGTTCTCTCTATCGGTTGGCTTTATACGCGCTCGTTGACAGTCGCGTCAATCCGACGGATCTTCCTCCTACGAGTTGAATTACAATAAAAAAAAAAAAAAAATAAAGATATAAAAATATAGAAAAGAATCAAACGTTATAATAATAATAATAATAATACGTAATGATTCTTATGACAATTTTTTTTTTTTTTTTAATCGAACCACTCTCTTATCTACGTTATTTTTTTTCTCTTTTTTTTTTGACAGAAATTAACACATCATCGATTTGTTCATCGAATTTCTCTCTCTCTCTCTCTCTCTCTTTTTCTTTCTCTTTCTATCTTTGTTTATATCAAATGTTTTTTTTATTTTCAATATAAATTCGTTAATTTTGTAATCAAAAACACGTGTAGTTCTCACGTGAAAGGTGTGATTTTAAAAGAAGATTTTACGAGATGCGTTATACTCGTACGTAAAAGAATGTATATATATATATATATGTGTGCGTGTAAATGTGTATTCTTTCGACCAGCTCGCCCCGCGGTCTACAGTCGACTGACAGAAAATACCGAGCGAGAGCCCGTCTTCGGCCGCCAGGCAGGCAGACGGGTGTGGATAGAGGGACCGAAGGGAGAAGGGAGGCAAAAGGGTGCCAGAGGGAAGCCGATGGCTCGACATAGAGGGGCGGAAGGAACCAGCAATCCGTGTCGAATGCAGCGCTCTGTTCAGTTAGTTTTTCCTCTCTTTCTCTCTTTCTTTCTTCCTTTATCTTTTTTATTCTTCTCTATAACTCCAAGTACAGTTTTCTTTTTCGGACAATAAATGTATCATAATTGGTCCAGGAATCGTATTCCTTCTTGAATTACGTTTCATGCTACCAGCACCTATTGTCTATTTAATTACGATTAATGTGTTATTAATAGTATCTATTTGTATAGATATATGTATGTATGTATGTATTATATTATATAGAGAGAACTATTTTTTTAATTTGAGGTTGAATTGTTTTTTAAAACCGATCGTTATGGTTTCTTCTTTTTATATATAATATTAATATATAATAAAATAAATATAATAATAAATAAATAAAATAAATATATAATATATAATATAATAATATACAAATATATCTAATATATAATAAAATGTATATTAGAGAATAACATGACGATATTATATTTGTTCTATCATATGCAAATTGATTATTGTTTTTTTTTTTTTATTTTTATTATTTCATAAAATTTATAAGCATCCCGATAATAGTAACTTGTGAAAAACTTGTATAATAAATATATACATAAATACGTAAAACGTCGAACGCACGTAACAGTATTATGCACGAACGTTAACGTTATTTTTATTTTTTGTTATTTTTTTATTTTTTCTTTATTTCTTTTTTTTTTTTTTCTTTTTTTCTTTCACTACCGACAATGTTATTCCACGCAAAACCGATGGAGAAGGCAACATGCGGTGTTCTTTACGATGGGAGAGTATACGAACACACTGCACACCGTAAGAAAAGCGGACGAAAGATGATGCTTTTCTGCTTTACCACACACCAAGAGTTACTTCGTCAGATTCTAAACTTGAGATGTGAGTGTCTACGTGTTTTCATGAAAAATTTCATAGGTAAACGATAAAATAGATCGAACGATAGAACGAGATGCGATCTAGTCTTCCAAAATTGCATCGTAAGAGAAAACTACGATGTGCCAAGAATCCTCTTACGAAATTATTATTGCTTGTATACTTCTTTCTTCCTTTCTCTCTCTCTCTCTCTTTCGAACTATTTCATCATCGATTTTAATTACTTTTACCATTTTTTATTTTATTTTATTTTATGCATTGTAATATTTAAAATACATTCAATCAGATATTCTATCATCGTTTTCAACGAAAGCTAATACTTCGTGTCGACCTAAAATTGAAATGTAAAACTACGAATATAAAAATACGAAAAAACCCGTACAAATACAAAATAAATACAAAAAACACGCCTACCAAAAAACAAAATAAAATAGGTCATGTATCAAAAAAAAAAAAAAAGGTAGCTCGATCAAGGCTGAATGAAGACAATATGTGTGCAGATCACACATGTTAGAAGTGAAACCTTCAAAAAACTAAGTTTCGAGAGAATGGGACGAATGCAGAATATCAGGTATAGGATAATTGTAGGATTTATTTGTTATAATAATATTATTATTATAACATTGTTACTTTCTCTCTCTCTCTCTCTCGAAATTCATATTATCAATCATATATATATTTTATGAAGAAGTAAAATAAAAATGTGACAGTAATTTACTTGCTTTTGAATGGAGTTTATCAGCTGCTTCTAAAATATTCTACAGTGTCATCTAATTCTTTTTCTCTCATGTATCTTATAATCATTTTTTTCTTTTTTTGTAAAATATTGCAGACAATACAATTATTATATTCTATATATTTCATAATTATTAATTATAATATTTGCGAAATAAAGAATTTAATATTAATTTTTCAATAAAATAAAAACATATATATATATACCTTACAGACTCACACAGACTTACACACTAATACAACTTACAAAGCCAGACTTCACACCTTCTTTTTTTTATTTCGACCGTCGGTTCGTTTGGACCTTATTTTTTTTTTGTCGCATACCTACGTGCTTATCTCTGTTTATTCTTCTACCCTTCTATCGCTCCTACCTACAAACAGGTATAGGATCGAAATAATATGTGTCCACGCTTCATAGTATGCAGTCGCACACAAACCTATACATATACAACCAGGAGCGATAAATACGAAGCAGAGCCTAAAGAGGAGACCGAGAATAGGAAAAACTGTATAGCTATATTCTGTCTCATTCTCTCGCAAGCTCAATCCTATATGTTTGTCTCTTTTGCTCTTCTTACTAAATATCGTAGCCGTTGCATAGCCGTCCGCCGCTCCGTTACCTCGCCGCCCACCGCTCCGTTGCCTCGCCGTAGCGTTTCATTTGTTTCAAATCAATCCCTACTCTAAAGAAGTTTTCACTTAAAAAAAAAAAAACTAATTTTTCCAAACGTAATACTAAGCTTTTACGATCCACGTTTGAAAACGTTTTACAAGTTAAAAAGAAACGATACGATTCGTCGTCATCGTCGTCGTCGTCGTCGTCGTCGTCGTTTTCATCGTCTTCGTCATCATAGTTATTACCTTTCATTACGATTTCCGTCAACGAAGTCGTTAATCAAATTTGCATGGCGTCGCAGAGCTTCTCGCAACTTTCCGTTCCGTTAAGAGATCGTCGGTGTGCGAATGGAATATTCGATATTTCGCGTTCGATACTCTACTTTCGAATTCATGTTACTTAAATTGCGGAATACTTAATTTTCTAACGCGTTGATTTCTTTAACCTTGATCCAAAACCGATAACTCTTTTAATTAACCAATTTTACATTTAAATATATTTATTTTTGTTTCAATGGATACGTTTATGTTTAATCAACGATTTTACATGTTGAATGCTAACAAGTGTAAGCTATGCTAACATAGTATTTATTTAATTTTATTCACGAATTTATTTCAATAAATTTATCAAAATACACCTCTGCTAAATGTTCCTATCTCATTTCGTGTATTTCTGTTATTTTCATATTTTATTTATTCATTATATTTATATTATTTTTGTATTCAACTTTCTATTTCATTGCAACTTCAAATCGTTAGATACATTTCATACATTCACCACCACCCTCATTCGAATTTCCACTCCCTTGAACACTTTCACGTGGATACCTCGTCTACATCGTGTGTCAAAAAGGGTGTAAATCATCGTTGGCATACCCGTTCGTTCGAAAGATGCAACCTCGCTGTGTGCTTCTTTGCAATGCGAACTAAGAGACGTGAGAAGGATAAAATTATCGATTCTGTGATACGTGAACGCAACCCGTGTTGAACGATTATGATTTTTCCTCGTCTTTCTGTATTTTTCGTTGGTTTCAACTAAAAACATGAAAGGTCGTTGATCGATGTACTTCGTAAATGGTTACCTGTTTCTTTTTTCTTCTTTTTCTTACAGTAAAAAACTTCATTTACATTTTTCTCAGATAAAATAACGAATATTTTTAAAATATAATATTTGCAAGTCAAACAAATGATTAACAAATTTATTAATTAACGTTAAACGTTAGTAAGGTATATAAAAAGTAAGATGATAACAGTTCTTAAGTAAATAATTTTGATAAGAGGAATATAATTAAAATGAAGGAATGACAAAAAGATGACTTGAAAACTTTTGATAGAATAATATGAAAATTCAATGAATTTGTTAATCATTTTTTGTTTAACGCGATAAACGAAAAAGTTTGAGCACGGATAGTACATAATAAGAAGGGAGGGGGTGAGGGGGATGAGTTGGATGAGAAATAAAGTTGGCCAACAACCGCGTATTGCGAAGGTCAGCCAATTTTGGTGGCAACTCGATGCCGTTAACTTTCTCGTATACATAGATATCACGAAACAGCCAAATGGGTTTGCTCCTTTGTTCTCTAATCGTTTGGCTAGCGAATTTCTAGATATGATAAATGAAGGTAATTTAAGTTATTTCTTACAGTTGCAGCAAGCTTTTCCTCGGAATCGTCTGCGCCTTATGTTTCTTATAAAATGGGGAACGTGTACGAATCGTCGTAAATCTTGACATCGCATAAAACTAGGAAGAGTTCGTGACACGAGACTAGAAAAAAGGGATTTTTTGTTTTATCTAAAATATACTTTCAAGTTTCTCTAGCGAATAAACGAGTAAAGAAAAAAAAAAAAAACGTGCATACTTACTTAAGAAAATGTGTATGCATTTTAAAATTATTATTATTATTTAATATTACGAAGATCAAAGTGTGATATTACACAATAGTATTAATTAAATAAATTAAGAATACTTATAGAATGTAATGATTACGTGATTTTGACGATATCTAATTCGACACTTATGTGAAACGTTTAATATTGAAAACAAATATATACGAATAAAAATATCTCTTACGTATTAAATAATAGGTATAATAATGTTTAAACTGTACATTACCGATGAATAAGATAGAAAGAGATAGAATATATTTCCACTATTTCGATAGATCGGAAAATGCAATGGGTCGTATCATTAAACAACTTTCGTCTTTTTCATTTCGTTCATCGACGTTGAGTTGTTCGAAGTTCTTCCTACGTTCCCACGGCTCTTTAGTAAATTTACGTGGTGGTTCCAAGAAGTATCGTAACGATGCTCACGTGAGTACAAACTCATACGTACTTAAGTAATATAAGTATGTAGACAGTACATAAGTATCTTTTACGCGTGCACAAGCATTTTCGTTGAGTATCGTTAAAGAAAAGAGAAATAGAAATACGTTAGTGTCTATATATATATATATACATTCAGAGATGCATAATTTTCGAGAAGTATCATTCTAAAAAAAAGTATACACATATTGAACTCTGTAATCTAATTGTACCGAAAGTTCAAACTTTATCGTTGTTGTGTCACTTTCATTACGTAAAACAGAAAGATATTTCATTTCAACGTTCTTTTTTTTTTTGCAATCATAAATTAAAATTTAAATGTAACAATACTCGTAAGATTCTCTTTTTTATTCTAGTTAACTTTTACGATTTAATATAGTCATTTAAAAAAAATTTGATGAATTGAATGTTAAGCATTGATAAAAATCAAACAAAATGTACCGTCGTAATGAAGAAGAATTTTTGGAATTTTTGTTAAATACGATAGGTATGTAATAAATAAAAGAATATATTCCATAAGTCATCAACATCGTATATCATATCGCATAACGTACGTATTAAAACAGAGTTAAATAAAAGTGATTCAATCTGATGAACAATCCGTTGGTGAAAATTGCCAATTCGAAAAGCAGGACGAACAACTAGTAAACGTGAATATACTCTTTTACATACATATACATACGTAGATATAGATATATACGATGACGCACGCGTATGCGGAAGCAATTGTAGGGAAGAGAGGGGAGTCAAGAGAGGAATGTATTTAGGGGATGTGAAATCGATTTTCCGTGCAACGTATTTTGTGTTCTGTAGAATTCTATGCGAATGCTTCTTGTGTGTTTCTAGTATTGTTCCATTTCCAAATGTATTTACATATATATATATATATATAGATATATATGTACATGTATATGCATGTATCTATCCGTTGGATAATCTCTAATTCGAGAATCGTAACAATTCACGCATCACGAAGGAAGATGAGAAAATTAGAAATCAACAGAAACAGTAACAAATATAATGTAATTGTTTGTAAAAATATCTCTTTAGATTATTTCAACATATATATATATATGCACGTTGATATACTAGACACATACACACACATATACATATAATATATGTATTTAATATCTACACATGAAAAGGAAATATCAACGCCATTCTGGCGCCTTCATTGACGAGAGAGACAAAGTGCGATTTCGCTTCATTTTACGCGAACTCTCAGTTTCCTTTTTTTTTTTTTAATGTGAAAATTACTGCTCTGGAAATTACTCGGGTTAATAAGCTTGACGTTAAATCGTAATGTTTTTTTTTTTTTAATCTTTTTTTTTTTTCTCTTTTTTTCCATCATCGATCGTTTGTGCGCGAGCTCGAGTCGTCCGCTTTTTTCCTTTCGCATTCGTTAGCTTTGAACGAATAATAGACTGCGAATCGCGTGGGTAGTGGCATGACAAAGAGCAAAGGAAACAACCAAAGAGTGAGAAAGGGGTATTATAAGAGACTGCGCAATAACAGTAGGCATACGGCACACACAACTCGAGCAAATAGTAGAAAGCTGAGCGATTTGTTACACGACAGTTTTCTCACTTTGATTTTAAGATTTAAAACGAGAGAGAGAGAGAGAGAGAGAATCGTATTATATGCTAGTAACAATTTCTAACATGATTTTGATTTGCAAAACGTTTCTAATCTTTAAGTATATAATATAATATTTATGTTGATAATTTACATATGTAATTATGACAATTTATTCATTTCAATTATCAAATTAAAAACTTCATTATTTACATGATAAAATTAATTTATTTCAATTTTTTGTTGTTGTTAGTGTATTTAATTATCATTAAAATTACTTTGACGTTTAATAGAAAATCCATTTTTTCTGATGATATTTGTCATTCTGATGATATGATGTTTTTTTTTTCTTTTTTTTTTTTTTTCAACACAAGTCAAGCTCATAAATATATACTTAATAGCTATTAATAATGATTAATGTACGATTACGATATAAATTTCTTAAACGTGTTTCGCGTTTAATCAATCGTACATTTGAATTACTCTCTTAAACGAGTTTTATTCATTCTCGAAAGTTGGATCAAACGAACGGTTGCATCTTGTCTCTTCTTCGGTTTCGATCGTGTAATTAAATTATTATTATTATCTTCTTCTTTTTTTTTCTTTTTTTCTTTTAATCTTAAAAAAGAGAAAGAGAAATAGAGATGATTCTACGTTGGTACGTGACGTGGCAGAATCCGCAATGGGGCTTCTTTCGTGGTGATCCGCAGCAATGTATGTACTTCTCTCTCTCTCTCTCTCTCTCACACACAGACATTCTTTCTCTATTTCTGTTTCTCTGTATCTATGTTTTTCAAGAGGTGCAAAAAAAATATCTACGTGACAGCAACGGCAGCAGTACCACAGAACCAACCGTATCATCGTTATTACATGTGTAAGTATATTATGTGTATATCATATAGTTACACATGTACATACATTCATACATACACTACCGACTAAAAGCTTGGAATCAAATACCAAATCTAATATTTATCGATCAATTTTCAAACGATTTACCGTTTCTATATGAAATATTAACAAGTTGAATATTTGATTTGACAATATTCTTTGATAACAAATAATATAATACAAAATGTATAAAACATATTACTCATATGATTTTTAAACTAATAAATGTACTCTAAAGGTATCTGTTTTATTTTTTCAGATAAATATTCTGTTGATTTTTTGGGGGAATTTTCGTGTTATTTTCACAAACTTTTGGCAGATAGTGTATACATGTATACAAATATTCAGTAAATGTGTATAAAAAGATACAGTCAAAGCTACTTTCGCACCTTGCCGCGAGCATAACGGTATCTAAGGATAGATAACACAGTGACAAGGGATACCTACGCGTACTCTATGGTGGTGGTGTCACGTGTCACGGAAACCATAAGGCCAGGAGCATCGAATATAAGGATATATATATATACATTCATAACATCAGTTGAACGAACACTCATCACTTACCGTTACACGTTTCCAATTTTGGAAAATATTCAAACAGCTTGTAGAACATTCGAATACCATTTTCAAGCTAGCAACGGAAAAACAATTCGGCTTTCGGGACTTTGGGATCATCCGTAAATCGTTGAGAATACCGACCAACCGATTAGATTTTTTCTCTGGAAAATATACGAGATACATGTATGTGTATGTGTATGTGTATGTGTATGTGTGTGTATATATGGCATGTGATAGCACTGTTCATAGAAAACGTTTTTATCTTGTTCACTCGCCAATTTATAATATTACGTATATTTTTCATCTCTCGATGCCAACGAAGTTCCTTTTTTCGTTATTGAATTTCAACGTTATTTCGTTAACATAAAAATGAAACTGACGTCAATAGTAATGACGAATTTATCATTCAAAATGGATTTAAATATAACATTGTTGAAAATATTCAATCGATTATAAATAATAGATCGTATATATTAACGTAACGAAGTTTTATCGAGAATTCATTTAATATCATTTGAATATTTTCTATTTAATGCAATATATCATACATATATAATTAAATTATTTCAAAGAAATATTTAAATGTAATATTATCGATGAAGGGATCAAACGCGTTACAAATATAAATTCAATGTCTATCATATATATTGTACTTCACATTTGTACTTTGAAACAAAAGGTACATCTCACGTTACGGATATGTAATATGGACATAGGTGATATGTAAGTGATAAAGATGGATGATGAAAGGACTCTTCGTTGGCGTTTCAATGCTACTACTCTGCTCGTTCGTCTGGATTCGACGTATGGATACATGTATCTATGTACAATGCAACAACGATCGAAGGCTTTTATATCGACCATATAACATTTTATTAAGTCATCGAGAAAATCGGTAAGTGTACATTTCGATTTATTATGCGCATAGAATAAAAGCGAAGCATCAAGTCAGTAATCGATGAACAACGACGTTGTAAATCTTCAACACTTTGCATAAGACACTTTATTTATGTGTACGTTAGTCAATATTACATGTGCCAGTATAAAATTATATACTATGAATATACATATATATATATATATATAGAAGAAACATATTGGAATATGAATAGCAATATTATTATTATTATTATTATTATTATACTTATAGTTCGATAGAATTAAATTGAAATAGAATTATAGAAATTAATAACTGGTTTGTTGTGTTCTTGATAAATATACATGCACACTTAAAACACGAGCACATGCATGCATGCATGCATGCATACACACGAAAGGTTTGTGCGCAGCCACCGTTATAAATCACTTAGCTTTTAAACTCGTTGAATAATGGCAAAAGGAAAGAGTATCACCGGACCTCGGTTCCGCGTTTAAAACGTTCCACGAGGATTTATGACCGGCCGATCATTTACATTTTTATGAATTCCAACCAATTAGAACGCGAAATATACGTGTTACGGGTCGCCGCTTGGAATATTCGATGTTTCTAACTATACGTGATTGTAAGATCAATTGACGCTCGATTTATTGTGCGAATTATCGACGATACGTATTATAAATATGCATATATACATATACATATACATTACACATACAAGTACTATATAGATTTTCTTTTCAATGTACTCTTGTCAAACCTGTATACACGAGTTTTTACATATACCAAAATAAATGAATAACACGAACGATGGCTTTAATATTATTGGGTTGGTAGGAAAGTAATTTCGTTTTTCTTTTGTAAAAATGAAGACAATTTTCACTTCGAGGTTAAACCTAGACCTTTCAAGTGGGCATTAACAGTTTAATTTGACATATTCAATGTTTCATCGATCTCATGTGTGTTATTTGCCGGTTTGCATTCAACTAATGCTCTTATTGTGCCAGGAATATTTAATAATTTACGAAACAATTCAGAAAAAATTTCATTCAAGTAAATCGTACCTTTTTTTTTTTTATATGTCTATATACGATAAATAATTTTGTAATGTAATAAAAAGAACCAATTAAAACTTTTATCATAAAAAGAAATATAATTTTGTCCTTGATCTAGAAACACGTGAAAAATTGATAAACACATAATTTTTCTTATCATATTTGTCATACATTTATCGACAATTATTTTCGAATTTCGTAATGTTATTTTACAGAAGGTCTTGGCTCGTAAAAACCCGTCTCACGAAGACAAGCCGATTCAACGAAATTATCGTACTCGTTAAACGAACGAAGCACAACGATTACGACGACGACGACGACAACGACAACGACGATACTTATACTTGGTAAAATCATAAATGCACATGACCCTGCTGCTGCTGCTGCTGCTGTTGTTGTTGTTGTTGATTAGAAAATTTATATTATCGACCAATGTTTAAGATACATCCCACGAAAATCATTTCAAAAGTATAGTTACATCATAAAAAAGCATGTAACAAATTTTGATGCTCAGTCGAATTTTATTTTCAGTTTATTTTATTTTTCTTGCTGGATAATTCTTATCAATGAAATTATTGCATTTTTCGTGTCACGCTTGAAAATTGTTCCATGCACATTGCGTGATTATCTCGTATCTTTCTCAGCAAATTTTATTCGGTCGATATTTCTTCTTTCATTTCTTCCCTATCTTCTATTAAAATTACGCGATCCCTTTAAAAACCTTTCATTTTTCGTCTCAAATCTGTAATTTTCAGTAACATTTCTTACAAAAAGAAAGTTTAGTTCAAAAAACAAAAAATAAAATATAACATTGAGAATTGATATCACGGTAAGTAGTACCAATTTGTAGTGAACGTCACGAATGAATGAGAGAAAGAAAACATGAGTTAGATTTTATTCGATGAAGATATAAGAAATGTATCCGAAACTCGTCACGAAGGCGAACTACACGAACCTAACCCCGCGTGTGAGATTTAAAGTAAAACCAGGCACGATGCTTTAATCGCGGTTGTATGAGCGTGTGCTAAACAAGTAGCAAGATTGCAAGAGAGAGAGAGAGAGAGAGAAAGAGAGAGAAGAAGAAAGAAAAAGAAACAGAAAAAAAGAGAGAGAGGTGGCTTCCGTAACGACGAGGAAACGTTCAAACGAGAGAACATCATTTTACAGACCATTACTCGTGCCTCTTTATACGGATTTATGATATACGATATCGCACCGGTGTGTTCTTTCTTTCTTTCTTCTTCAACCTCTTTCTTTTTGTAATAACTGGCTGACGCTTTTCAACGAACTTTCTTGCTTCGAATTACGTTAATCTTTCACAATAAAATAATGATACTATTAATGATGATGATGATGATAATTATTAATGTTACACTTTAAACGAGTTTCAAATGATTTTGTTCAAATTTATAATAACGAAATATATTAGAAAGAAAATATATAAAAATATAAATAAATCAATAAATAAAAGCCATTTTATTTATTTATTTATTTATATTACAATATCAATATCGATAACAATTTGCATGCAAAATTATTCGCAATTTTAAGAAGAAATAATAAAAATAATATGGGTTAGATTTTGATTATTCAGATGTTTAGTAAATACTTATAAGTAGTATAATTAATTCTATTTTCATTTTAAGAAGTAATGTGATTAAAAATATTAATACGATTCATAACACAATCATGATATATTTAAGTAATTATTAGATTTAAAATGAAAGTATTAATACATATTGATTTAATTAATTAGATATAATCAGGGTTTGTATTTAGTTATCAAGAACCCTCTCAATGAAAGGTAAAGGCCTCCTCCAGATATATATATATATATATATATATATATATATATATTGAAATATTAAATTTTTCATAAATAAATTGTCATTAAATTAATAATATAATAATAGTAAAATAATATAATAATAAAATAATTAAGTATAATTAATTTTTGATACTTTCACGAATCACATAAAACAGTGTAATATTAAAACCCATTTACTTATGCAAAAATCCTTATTTTATTTGCATTTTTATATTTTTAAGCAACTATCAAAGTAGTTATTTCCTTTTGATCAATAGTAATATATATATCACCTATCCTTAAGCTTTGTTGCAACTAGTTCTTTCCTTTCATTGATCCACTCATTCATTTATTCGTTCATTCATTCATACACAAGTATTCATGGGTCATAGAGTGAATCCATCAAGGCTCCTCCTGCTTTTAAATATATTTTTGACAAGCAACTTGGACACGTGCCTTAAACTCACACCTGGACTTCCTGGCATAGACATCTGTCCTGCCATTTCATTGGCCACGCCTTATTTATAAAAACGTTCTAACCTTTCGACGAAAAAGATTCGATCACAAAATTATTTACTATTATTTACTTTTTTTTTTTTTTTTTTTTTAAATCTTTACAATAAAATTCTTTTCTACCGAAGAAAAGAATTGAGAATCAAAGTGAAAATATTCATTAAAATTAATCGTAATACCTGTTATATCGAGTTTATAATTACTTTTGTCGAGTGTACTTATATATGTGAGTTTCATGTCATGAATGAACAAAAGTCAGTCATTTCCTTTATTCAAAGATAATCGCTTATGATCCTTATTACTTTACTACTTGTCGCTTTGTGACAATCTAATTAACGTTTGTTAATTAAATTAAAGATCTTTGATAGCTAAGTTAAACGAAATTTTTCTATCACGAATAATTGCAAGAAATGGTACTGAGTTGCTTCCTAAAAAAAATCAACTTCATTTTTTATCCTATTGCAGATACTATAACGAAAAGATAAATGACGTAGAAAAATGTATAATAAGTAAAAAAAAAAAAAAAACAATTACGTTTGAACAAATCCGATCAAAAGCTAAGAAGTTAACCTGTTAAATATCAAATTGTTCTTTTTTCAATATTAACTAACACACATTTTATTTCATGAAATTCTATTGTAAATGAAAAACAAAAAAAAACTACTCAAATCTCTATTTGAAGATCTTGGCCGTATGACGTCAGTTATGAAGAGCGATATTTATCGAAAAGAGAATCCGTTATTCCGAAAAGATGTTCTTTGGAAAGTTTGCCAAGAAAACTAGCTTTAGTTGGGTATTTGGGTCTTGTCCGGATTACGTTGAATCGATATATTACTATCGTAGAGTATATTAACGGGGAAACTAGAAATCGTTTCTACGTTGTTCGATTAATCTTAGACTAGCGTGTCTACTACAATTTTTTTTTTTTATACTTTTCTTTCAACAACAACGTCGCGACGATCAACTAACCTTTTTCTTTACAGTATCTACTATCGAAGTTGATCATTATGGTGTTTAACCGGATTCCTTCTTCTTCTATCAATCCATAGGATCCCGATATAACTGGTATGTCATAATAAACTTAAATCGGTAACGATAAACTCTTAATATATTTTTTTTTATTGATATGACACTACTATCTTTATATCTCCTAAAATGTTTAATGAATTTTCTAACACGTGCATATATTTCTAGTTTCAATATTACTTTGCATACTCTTGACATTCTAAGTAATAACTTTTATAATCTAGTAGAAGTAATTTGTTTGATAAAATAATTGACATAAACAAAATGTAATCTTTACGCGTTAAAAAAATTATTATTTAACAAATGACACATTTAAATTAAACGTAATTATTAATTATTAAAATAGACAATTGATTTCCTATAGAAATACTTGCAATGAGAATAGTTGAAGACGACTTTCTATCATTTTGTAAAATAATCAAATAATTCTGACCGGTAGTATAGATAAAAATGAAAATAAAAAAAAAAAAGAAAATTATGGAATAGAAGATGACGAAGAAAATATGTTTCCGCAATTCCCATGTCAGAAGAAACATCCGCCTACGTATGTACATCTCGATCAAATACGAACTCTTTATAGGAACTTTCCTAGGACAACCCACACATTTGAATCGTATCGTATACACCATAGTCAACCATACACGGTCGAAATAGACGTGACTACTATGAGAAGGCGACGTGATGTTTCGTCATGTGCCTTTTAACTAACATGCTTGCTTGGCTAGTATGCTTGCCTGGCATGATCGTCTAGCTTAACTTCCTAACAGCATAAATAGAAACGCGTTTAGATGCGAGTAAGGCTGAACTATTATTTGCTAGACTTATTATTCGTACGCTCGGTCAAGCTAAAGTTTACCCCGCGGCTATAACGTTTAAATTAATTGTAACAAGGATTAATTACGGCCAACTTACTTACTCTCCCATGGAAGAGAGAAAATAGAAATACAAAAAAGAAAAACAATAACAAAAATGAAATAAAAACTATTTCGTTCCAAATTACTATCGAGTATCAATAATACCTTATTAAATAATTAAATAATTATTTAATTAGGTAAATAGATTTATGCTTTATGTATTATGCAGTATTAGTAGCAAATCACGAAGAAATTCAACGTTTTTAAATAAACATTTATGCTTAATTCAATTAATAATACAAAAATAGAAATAATTATGTGATTGTCATAATTACAACCAGTAACTCGTGCCGATTAGGACCTTTCATCCTTGGCATGATTGAGCACTGGATGGACTTTAAATAAAAACTCACGATTTAAGAAGTTGTGCGATGATTCCGAAACATTTCTACTTCGCAGCAAGTATTGTAGTCTGATGATGAAAGACGATACTCGATTTGCCATTAAAGAAGATCCATTAAAGATCCAACGAAGAATTCATCCAACATCTTTGAAAGGAAGAGAATTCATGGTTATATCTGTAAAATAAAATAGAACGAAACGATAAGTTATCTGCAATATTATCCAAAATCATATGAAATAAAATCGAATAAAATGTAAATAAAAATGAATACTTACAATGCATTCCAATGGAACGAAGCTCAATGGCATCATAGTGATGCACACCTCGCGTGAATCTAATAACGCGGTATAAACGAAAATAAGAAACTATAGATGAGTTTCTTATCGCGAAACCGAAATTTAATTATACGACGAACAACACTGATTCTAATTCGCGTTTGATTTTTACTTATTACTCGCCCGATCACTGATTCTACAACTAATTCAAAGACTGCATTGCACGCAGTCAAATACAAGAACCAAAATTTCACTCTCGGTCACTTCACATTCGGTCTGAAACACCGACAAGTTGAGATACACATATTGCTTCGCGCACGATTGCAATCTGAAACAGAAATAAAAAACAATACTATTAATATCATTACTATTACAGAAAAGCACATTAAAATTTTTGATGAATTATTTAATACAAAAATATACTCACTTTACTAAACGCACGATGAATGCACGATGGGTCTCCTACCCTTAGGTTGACGATGACAATTCACAAAGAATGACTATGAAACTGCATTACATGCAGTTAATTCAATTAACACTAGATTATTGCAAACTTTTTTGCTACATATATATAATAGAAATATTATTTGTTTTTAAATATATGTTAATTTTGAATACTGCAATAAAATATACGTAAATATTAATTCCTCTTCTCTATCCACTTTTTCATTTAAACAATGTTTGTAAATTTTTAAAAAATAGTGAACAAAATAATAGTGAGCAAATCTAGTGTTAAACGAATTTCTAAATGAATTTAATGAATGAAATGTGAACACTATTCCAAYTATGATCTGAAACACAAATAAAAACAGGATTATATAAATCGTTGTTATATAAAAATTATTATAATTATTGAGAAAATGTTTAATAGAAAAATTGACTTACGTTTTTTCTTCGTTGATGAATGCACGATGGGTATCCTACCCTGAGGATGACGATGAGCACACTTTTAAACCGAATAAAAGAAACTTGCGAGTTTCTTAACCGAGCAAACGAAACTTCAACATGCGACGATCAACACTGAATCTACTTGTCGACTTTTTTATATTTTATTTTAACGCGATACAACACACGTGTATTTCATTGCCTACACGCACGATTGCAATGATCTGAAATAGAAAAAGTAAAAGAACAATTAATGTCATCGTCGTAATAAAAATCCATTGAAATTATAATAGAAATATATGATAGTAAAATATACTAACTTTTAATCTTGATTGATGACTGCAGGATGGGTATCCTACCCTTAGGATGACGATGTATAAAATAAAATTAAATAAAATATCTGAAAAGCTGAAACATACTAAAGAGATTACAGTATATTTCTTGTAAATCCTTTCTGAAGGCAGGACACACGTTAAAACCATTGAATATTTTATCAAAAATATTCAATGGTAAATAAAAAGAAATAATTTAATTATCTATGAGAATTGACATAATTAAAAGTTAAAGTTATTAAATATTTATAGAATTTATCAAAGAATGCAACTATTTTTGCTTGGATTAAATGACGTATCAAGTATGTAATGTTAGTAAAAATATTCATTAAAAATCTTCAAAGTTGTCTAAATAAAACAATAATTGTATCAGCAAACTCAACAAAGAGAGTAACCTAAAAAATAAACCCGTTTATATACCGTCCAATGCAATGAAGAATTTGTTAAACTATTCAAATCAAAACGATAACGTTAGAAATAAAATCATTAAATGAAATAATTTAATATGTCTTATTTTCGTTGATGTTGTCTCGTTGAAAGATAGAAGACGAATACGAGATACGTTACTACGTAACCTTAGTAGAGGAGACCTTGGGAGTGTCGAACGCTCGGCTATTATACACATGTTATCGGCTGTTTACGTTTTGTCGTCGACTCGAGAAATATCTACAAATATAAATACACATTTATATAATAGCCTGTGTGTCGAGTGTATTGTTTTCTTATTCTTCCTCTCTCTCTCTCTCACTCCTTCTCACTCACTCACACTGTCACTCTTTCTGGAGTATTTCTATACGCCACAGATATACTTAAATAAAATAATACTTTTATTAAATATTATTTAAAAGTAAAGGAAGAGGAGGAAAACTCGAAAAGTTGAGTGAAGGGGGGAGAGAAGAACAGAGAAAGACGAAACAAAGGGGTGGGGGAAGGGATGGGGGGGAATTAGAACGTTATTATGTTAAATAATCTTGATTAAAATTAAATAGATATAGACCGAATAAAATAAAGGAATTTTGACAGAGAACAACATGTCAGTCTGAAGATGAATTTCAAAGAGGACGGTACTCTGATCATATAATTCGAGATTTTAGACATCAAAACACATTCCCATTGATTAATTAATAATTATTTTAATATTCTAATATACTTTGTTTATATTATAGCATAATTAAACCCTCGAAGTCATCACTGAGCAGGTATGATAAAAATAATCTTTTCGATTATTTAACAGTTATTTTATCATTCTAATACACTTTAATTATTTTTCCGATAGTTTCAACAAATATACATTGATTTAATTAACGTATGCTTGATTATAGAACAAATGTTGTTTTAATTATTTTATTGTTTCATTTGTACTAAGATAAAATGTAGAATTGATTTAAGTTAACGGTGTACAACTCTATCTATTTATAAAAAATTAGTAAATTAATTGATAAATCGTGGGCTGGGTCGTTGAACGGTTAGTGATTGTTGAGATGACCAGGTTTGGTTCTCTTGAAAAAGAATTGCGATCAGTGTCAGGGACCGAACCCTTACTCGACAAAACAGTTTGCTTCCGTTCGTATAGAAACGTTCAGTTGCATGCCAATCAGTGACTATTACTATGACTTCATATGGCATTGCAGAAAAATAAACCGTTATAATTATATTTATCGCAATAGTTAAAGATAGAGCTTTCGAACTTTTCATTTTTATTTTTAAAAATTATCAAAAAAAAAAAAATAAATAAAATAAAAGGTATCCACAAAATTTAGTCTAGTCAATTTAAAAATGAATCGGCATAGTTATCGATAATTATAATCTCTCATTCTCTTATTCTTTTTTCTTATATTCGCATTTGTATGTTGAAAATATCTCTGGCAGTTGAAAAGTCGAGTTAAAACGTAGAACCATTATTCATCACCAAGAAGAAACATTATCTTCATCGTCCCTTTCAACGTCAACCGTTTTTCAACGATATCGATCATCGCATCGTTACTCGTAAGAGAGATCTATACTGTTACCTATAGTCTTCTTTCTCATTAGTTTCATCGATATTCTAACGTAAGGGAACTTCTATAGACGAAGGTAAATCTAAAGACTAGATTATTAAAGTAGAATAATTTTTATTATCTTCTTTCTTTTTTTTTATTCTTTTTTTTTTCTTTTCTCTCGAATTTATTTTCAACAGGACTAAATTTATCAGCAGATGGGTTCCGTTAAAAGTCATTAGCTTTATTACGTTTGTGTGTTAGACACGCAATATACTTTTTTTTTTTAGTTTCCTATGTCCAGATATAAACCTTCTAATATATACTCTAACGCATAGACGTGTGTTAGATCTAATATATCCAGTTGCGTAATAAATCTTAGGATGACACGGCAATAGTCTGACTCATTTGATTGTCCTTTTTCTCTCAGTCTTTTTTCATGATGGTCCTTTTCTACTCTATCATTTTCCTTTTTGAATGTAATTGACCGATCGTATAACCCCGTACCGATCGATTTTGAAGGATGACGATGAAAACAGAAACAAAAATCGTGGCACGCGAATGCGTCATCCTAAACGTTACGTGCGTCAGTTGGTATTTCGATTTTTTTTTTTTCTTATCAGATATATTTGTTCATTTATTATTGTCATTTATACAACTCCCTTCCTATATACGTTTTTTTTTTTTAATTTATTTTATTTCCTGTCACTTAATTATAATATTTTTGTTTGAAATACAACGATTCGTATTAACGCGCGACGCATATAAACGTCAAACATGAACTATTGTATGTATAATTTATAATTTGTTAAATTGTATGAAATAGGAAGAAAATAATACATGTGTTGAAAAAAGAAGAAATGGAACGGAAATTTCACGCGGAAAGGGATATAAACGTTTACAGTAGGCTCCTTTCTAAAGATTGCTTTTTTTCTCTCCTGTACCTCTCACTCCCACCCTCACCATCCCTTTTCCTGGTGTTACGTACCAATACAATACGATTCTAATTGCTCGTGAAGGATTTGATGGATCTTCCAGGAACCTACTTGTATTCGCGAATAGGCTATTTTTCTCTGTCTTTTGACAAACAACAACCGGTTTTTATGTGTAACGCCATGGTTCAACGACAAAACGAAAATTCGTGTTCTTTGTCAATTGACTTCTCAGTAAATGAACGTTTTGTTTTTTTTGATTACATTTTTTTGTAATTTTTATTTTTAAACGTGACGCATGAATATAAAAAAAATCGAGTTGAAAATGAATGAACTTGTATTTTCTCATGTATTGTTTTTATATATATATATATATATTATAAAATACTTGGATAAAAAAAAAAGTTGAAAAAATCCTTACACAGTACGATCGATCGATCTAAGTTATTGAAAGGTTAAAATTGATGAAGGAATTGCAGGAAGTGAAATTTTATCGAACTCATTTTTCAGTTTCTAGCAAGGAAGAAAACTTGTTTTTCATTGTAAGAAATTTGTACACTTTTATTTATTTCTTTTTTGTTCTTTTTGTTAAATCGCTTAGGTACGAAATAACACATGTATTTAGTTGCTTAGCATAGTCAACTAAAAAAGGACTGGCAGCTTCGTTCGACCATTGCGGAAACGCATCGTCACCGGCAATTACGTGAATGCCAATCAGCCATAGCATAGTCGACGGGCGACCCATTTTTAACTCACCCTAACTTTTACCGACCGTTCAGAAATAATGTCTAACGCGTTCTCTTTACTAACATAACAAAATAATGTTACTAAATATTTTTTTTTTTTTTTTTTTTAAGCCTATGGTGATTTAACTTTTACCTTTTTTTTTTCTTTCATTTTAAGACTTTCGAATGAAGTTTGAAAGAACTGTGATCAATTTATTTTATTTCTTTCAAATTGTATTATTAAATAAATGTAAAATTATTTTGTTTTAATTAGAGATATAGGCAAATTTTTTTTTAATGATTTTTACTTACAAGAGGAGTGCAAGCTCTTGCCCTCACGAATTTTGTTCAAATTTTGTAGGATAATAGATTTTGCTTACCAGTTTACGAATATGTATGGTTATAAGGAATAAAAGTCAATAATTTTTTAGATATTTGCAATTAAAGATGATAAATATGGATGTCGTTTAATCCTTACATTCATTTTTCAGTTCTCAATTCTAAAATTCAAAAATAATATAAATATAATATTCAAAAATAATATTCATATAATATTCAAAAATAATATTCATGTAATATTCAAAAATAATATAAATATAATATTCAAAAATAATATTCATATACTATTATTTTTGAATATTCATATAATATTATTTTTAAATATTATATGAATATTATTTTTAAATATTGGTAGAATGTTTATTTTTCAATATTGTATAAATATTCGTAAACAAGGAATCAAAATCTATTTTACTACAAAATTAGGACAAAATTTGTGAGTGCCAGATCTTACACTCCCCTTGTTAAAAATTTGTAAAGAGTGCAGTTTCATTAAAAAAAAAAAAAAAAATTCCCACGTATAAATATGTTTGATTTAAATTTTATTGAAATCGCCTTTTCATAAATACAATTTAATTAATAAAATAATTAACAAGAAAGGAATGTAAAAAATTATTTTAAATTTTTAAAGAAAATTTAATATAAACGTATTTAAAAACTAGGCTTGTAAAGCGTACACAGTAAATTAGCTTTTGATTTTTCCTCTGATTTTTGAAACCATCACTTTTTCTTTTGTACAAACGGCTTCTTCAAAGCCATTTCTTCTCCACGAAAATCCGAGAAAGCTTGAGTTCTTCTATTATATGGCCAATAGACGACGTCTCCGTACAATGAAGGGTGTTTCGAAAAAGGCGCATTCTTCTTCTCGACACGAGTAAGTACAGTGCGCGTTGTGTGTACACACGTGTTCGTTAATGACCGAGCATTGACGTGAAGCGAATAGGGTAACTCAAAAAGGAAATCAACGTCGTTGGTTACGAATAACGAAGTATTGTGTCAAATCCACTCAACATTTTCACGCTTCCCTTTTCTTTTTTTTTTTGTTAATTTTTTTGTTTGACCATTTTCTGTCGAACTACGATTTTCTATCAATTTAATTCAAAAAAAAATTATTTCAATATTTATTTTTATCCTATACTTTGTAATCACAATTTTTCAAATGTACATAGACGAGTTGTACAAAAAAAAAGA
>NW_015148997.1:1468387-1497601 GCF_001465965.1 Polistes dominula
AAAAAAAACAAAAAATATTTTTCGAGTACCAACGAGTTTCACATTTCGTAAAGTTTTATACGTTTATCCGGTTCTATATATATATATTTTTTTTTATCAAACTTTTGACGAAAATAACTTTGTTTTTAATAGTTCATTTTATTTTATTACTTTTTTATCCAAATTTATTATTATTATTATTTTTTTTGTTTCTATACAAATGTAAATAATTTTTAAATTTCTTCCTTTCTAAAAAAAAATTTTATAGAATAATACGGGTACGAAAAAAAAACAAAGAACAAAATCCATGCGAGTATTAGCTAGAATTACGTATAAAGCTGCAAAGCTTTAAAAGCTAAAGGTAGAACAGATCGTTCGTTGGAAGGACCTCTCGTTTAAGGGGTAAAAGCTCAATGTACGAGTACTCGTATAAAGGTCAAAAAATCTTTCTTTTTTATCTTTTCTTTTTTGCCGACTAGTACGAAATTAAAGGTCGGTTTTAATTCAAAAAGCATTTGTTCAAGAATTAAGTGGAAAAAGAACAAGAGAGAGAGAGAGAGAAAAAAAAATTAAAAAAAGCATAAGTTAAGTGGAGGAAGAGTGTCAAGCTCCAGTTAAACTCATTAACAGTCTACTACACGAATTGTCCTCTAATATTAGACGCGAGTATAAACACATGAAATGCATTTTTGTCCTATGTAAGAGCTTCAATAATACTTTCTTATTTTGCTACCTACTTGATAATGGTGCATACGTATTAACATGCATACACATATGTATACATACGCGAGTCAAATAGAAAATTAGTGTCGCTTGTATTCAACCACCAACTCTCTTTCCTATGTTGGATCAAGAACGAGACTCGTTACGACTTACAATTATTCGCAATAAATCGATAAGATACGCATTCGTGCGTGAAAAATCTTCGTAAATTTTCTTTACAACTAAACCTAAGTAGAATTAATAATGGACAATTTGAAGTTTTATTATTTCATCTTACAATTGTATTAACACGCTCGTGATCTTTAAACTTTGGATCAACAACATAAGAAAAAAAGAAAAAATAAGTTAGACCTCGTTGGGTACGTACCAGTAACAATAAGAATAATTATAATTGTTTAAAAGTCTATAGGAAATTCTTATAATAATAATCATAATAATAATAATAATAAGAAAGCGGTACACCGGAGCATTTGAGATTTACGAGATGTGATAAAACGTGGCTGCGTATTATGCTCTTAAAGCCGGTCGATGTGCTTAGACACATTTCATTGGTGTGTCGCAGTAGGGTCTTAAGTGGACTGTGATTTGCATCTACGTGATCATTATTCTTACCGAGAAAGAATGAGAAGAGAAAGAGAGAGAAAAAGTGACTTATATTAACGTCGATGTTACTCTCGTATGGATGACTAACTTTTAAAAATGATGATCTAGCTTAGGAGAATATTTATTGTCAATTCGAAGTGTGATATCATTCTATTCGATGTTTAAACGTGACGATCATTTTTAATTCCTTTATCTTTTGTTAAGGTTGACTATTAAAAAATATTCTATATTGTTTAATCGACACTTTACATTTAAACTGTTTCAAATTTATTGCGCCTTTCTAACAACGTGACTATCGATAAAGAAGTATTTTTTTTATCTTTGATAGATAGATTATCTCATACGGTATATCGTTGAATTTTATTATCTTAGATAGTCACTTTGATGTAAGTTCTATCGAATTCTACTTTATCGATATGTCCTGTAATCATTTTCTAGTCTTATTACGAAAGTTGGTAAGGTAGATATCTTGTTTCTTTAATAAAATGTAACAATTGTAGGTAAATGTTGACATTGATAATATTTATTTTAAATAATTATAAAGTGCAATTATGTGTATTTTAGAATGTAGCGTGTAATGGTAAACAAATATTTCGATTAATTATTAAATTATTTTTCAGAATCACATACAATGATTGATATATTTTTTAGAAAAACATAGTATACATATATATGTGTATGTATATCACCTGTTTTTATTTGAGCAAATATCTAAAAGGTCCTGCTTGATTGTAGGGACGGAAGTATGTTTATTTCTTGGTATCCTGTTTCCTTTCTTTCTTAAATTTTGAAAAGAGTACGATCAGCAAAAGATCAAAAGAACTTTATGCTGTCCATTCAAAGAATTCACGCGACTTTTACAGGACAGTAGTTTTCGCATATATATAAATATTTTACAAATAATATAAACTTCTGTTTAAATATTTATTAAAAAAAGAATGAAAACAAGACACTTTTAAAGTATAAAAAAAAATATGATAAAGGATGTGAATTAGTTGTTCGGTATTGAAGAAGGAAGGATTAAAGGATATCGATCGTTATAGACAAAATTTTTCATAAAGGATATATGGTTTACGATTGAATGGGGGATGGGTAGATGATACTTACACGATTTTCATACGTTGAAAATGTTGGTTTCGGCGCTTAGAAGCATTTCCTTCTGACATTCAAATGTCTAGATGCACATGAAAAAGAATACATAGCATTCGACGGGAGGTATTCATCGCTCAAAGGCATCATTTATCAACATATTTGATATGCTCCCGCGCACGTTACATTCGCGGTTGAACCTTATACTAGACCCTTTCTCTTTCTCTCTTTCTCTCCTGTAGATATAGCATAGAAATAATATGCTAATCGCGCGAAGGCGTACTTTAAAAAGTGCTCCGATAAATTCTCCAGACTTTTGACGTAATTTCGACCCCCCAACCTTTCTTTCAACCACTCCCACACCCCTTTTTATCCTCATTCCACCGTTTTTTTTTCTTTCTTTCTTTTTCTCTCTCTCTCTCTCTCTCTCTTTCTATCTTTTTCGAGCTTCTTACGAAAGATTCTTTTTACGTTGGTTTCCGCGGTCTTAAGAAAACTTTTGCCTTTCCTTAGCCCAGTGCTCATATATCATCGGAAGGGATGTTTCTTTAGGCGATCTAAGGTTCCTTCTCCAAAGGTTTCACGACGAACCATTTTTTAAAATATATATACAGGGTGATCGGTAACTGGTGGTACAAGCGAAAAATGAGTGTTTCTACAAGAGAAAATAAATCGAAAATATAAAATTTGTCGTTTGAAGCTTTGTTTTCGAGAAAATCAACTTTGAATTTTCCCTTGTACCATCAGTTACCGATCACCCTATATATAGTGATATATAATAATTATTAGCTATCGTAAGAATTTTTGATACAAAATTTGTGGTAATTTTGTGAAGATTTTATTTTGAGAATTTTGTCAAAGTTAACTTGGTAGTGTAGCAAATGATTGACGTTAGACGTTAAGATCATTTACAAATCCCCTCATCGGCACTTATGCGTGCGGTGACGCATACGCACATATTTATGCACCCCTGTCATTCGACTATATACACTCCCATACATACATCGATCATATTAGCCGCAAAAGCGGAATGTTCCAATCCTGAAAACTGATCGTGTTTATCCAAGAAAATCCGAATGGTCACTCCTAAGATTTACACACACATATACACATACACACATATATTTATTTCTTAAGATTAATTTGGATATCTAATGTAATATTTTACGTTTTTTGATATATATGTATATATGTATGTATATAGAAGATTATTTTGGAGAAAATTGATGACATCTTCCATATATAAAAGTTTATCAACCTTCCTTATGTCGTAGAATGACGTTAAAATAATCCTACAGACATTAAATTGAAAAGTGCCAAGTCAGCGGGACACTTTCAAGCATATTGAACTTGGATCCACGGTGCTCGCCATTTACTTTAAGCCCTCCTTTCCATATTTATCCGAGGATCCTTCATTACGGCCACTTCGAGATCCTTTTCTCTGTCTCTTTCACTCTTTCATTTTCTTCTTCTTCTTCTTCTTCTTCTTCTTCTTCTTTCTTTTATTCCTTTTTCATCTCTTTTTCTTCTTTTCCATGGAATATCTTCGCTTAAGGATTATGTTCTTTATACGAGGAACGAAGAAGTCCTTGCTATTAGAACCTATGTCGTAGATTGCATTTGCTTTTACTCGAATTTATCTAAAATGGTGACAATATTTTTTGTAAAAATATTTTATGGCCACAATTTTTGTAGAAATAATTTTTAAACAAATAATTTGACATTATTTAATCGAAAAAAAAAATGATGATTTCAATATTTTTGAAATATTGAGCTAATTTTTCAAATTGTAGAAAAAGATGATAGAGATAGAGATAAAGAGAGAAAGAGAGTTGGAAGGAAAAAGAGAAAGAGGAAGTTGGAAGAGAACAGGCACGGCATACGCCCTGCGATTTAAGTCGTCAACTTTTATGGGGGTAGTTTTCGTGGAGACGGTCCACGGTGAGAGGAAGCCACATAAAGAGGGGGAAGTTTCTGGTAATATGGCGTCTTACCGCGGAATATGGCGGCAACTGTAAACAAGAGATAGCGACAATATTGAGACAGTGAACATACCAAAGAAAACCAAGCAAATTCTCTTCAATGAGATTTTCTTCTATCATTTATTTAACACTTTTTCACGAACATTGAACTTTATCAATTTGATTGTACAAAACTTTGTACTTAGGGTGTTCACCATAATTAAGAATAATAATTTGTAATTTGAGTGATCGGTTTTAATTTTTGATTTTGTAAGAAATCAAATGAATCGAATAGTTCGTCTTAAATGAATAAACGGGATGGAAAATCCGTTTAGGTTATTTCCAGTTAAAGACATTTTTGTGAACCGTTGTGGATTAAGAGACGAACGGGATTCCTTCTTTCGAAAAGAGTCGTCGTTCTCTTTTCGCATAGGTACCGTTGATTGCATCTCGCATTTGTGTCACGCTCTTGAGTGCCCAGTCGATATGCCGGAGCAAATTGGAAATTGGTATTCAGTTGGTTGTCCGTTCGACGGCCAGACGGATTTGCGAAGGAGCACCTTAGGCAAGAGAACGTCTAAATGTGTCCCCGTACGTGAGTTCGCTTTTCTTCGACACTTAGACTCGGTCAAATCGTTTCCAAAGTACATCACTCTGTTGGAATACTAAGAAATACTAACACGATCAAACTGTGAGATGGAACGAACACCGATAGGATGTTTGCGGATCACCGATCGCAAACTTTTTCCTAGCAATATTGTGTAGGTTAACTCGAATCCTTTCCTTATATCTTGGTGTGTTAGAACTTTATACTATTTCATATTTGCGATTGCACAAAAATCAAGTACACTATATAAGAAGATTATTTTCGTTAAGATAGAAATAAAGAACTATAAAATAAGTGTCGTGTGCGATATAGAATCGTGGGATTTTATTTTTCAAAAAGCTGGATTACAGTCTGTCGCAAAAGGTATATTCTAAAGCTTATTTTATCTTTCTTTTTCCTTTTTTCTTTTTTTTCTATTTTATTATTTTCTCTTATTCCTATATTCTTATTTAGAAGGATATAAAAAATGCGTAAAGTGAAAAAGGAAGGAATTTGCTTTTGGGAGACCTTTTTTGTTATCAGCCGACACCAGGAGTCATAGGGCTCGTCAGTAGTTACGCGAGAACGATATCGATATACTCAACTCTCGATATCTTCTCTCTTCTTTTTTCTGTCTTTCCTTCCTGTCTTGCTTGCCCACCCACTAACTGGAATATGGGTGCCTTGGAAGACCACCACCACCGTTGGGTACTTGGAAGCATCGCATAAAAACTTACGAGCCGTATTTCGAGCTGTCGTGCCGAAGGTTTCCACCGTCTCTATCCCTTTCCGGTTTTCTCTCGTTCCCCTTACTGAACTTCAAGCCCCCTTCCCATCTCAAATTCACCTCTACCAACGCCTTTTATGCAGTTGGGACACCACGCGCTTCTTGAAATCCGATTGGAGGGACCTGTAATCTCCCAAAATACTACAATGTGCCCGGAGGGGGTTCAAGTTTTCTTTTCCCAGATTTGGGATTCTAAATCTTATCATCTTTTGACGTCATCTTTGCAGAATACATCGAATGTGTCATTGGTACAGACTTTTCATTTCATCATTTAATTAAATTATCAACCCTTCCGATTGTATATTATTTTTATTTCTTTTCATCGATTTTAATTAAAACTCGATGTAGGAGATTTATAACAATTTTAGGATGCGTTATTTCGTAGAAATTTCTCACTAGGACTGTACCTTGATTTACCTCCAACCGATTCGCCAAGAAATCGAATTACCCCCGGCTACCGTCGGGAGAACGCGGAGAGAAACCTCGAATTAAGAAACACTGAGACCTGCGGAAAATATCGACGCGATATAAATCAAGGCTTCCTAGAAACCTTCTTTTTCTCGTCTTTAGTTCTCGTTTGTTATCGAGTCGACGCGGATATCATTGCGGAAGAAAAAGAAAGAAAATAGGTGGGGTTTTGGGAGAAGGGATGATAGGGGTAGGTTACGAAAGGGTGGACACCAAGTTGGCTGGGAGATATTTTTTCTTTTTTCTTTTTTTTTTACATTGAACGTTGATAACGATCAACGTCTTATCGTTTACGTCTATCCCCATTTTAATTAATTAAATGAAAAAAGAAACGCGCGTAAGATTCGTATATTAGTTTCGATAAAATCTGTCATTAATTTATCGATAAAGTTATCTTATTATTAGATGAAATATTACTTATAAAATTTCTTTAGCTTTTGGGCTGCGAACGGCCACGTAAATGTCCTTAGAAATTTTATGTTCTGGAAAGGAGGAAAATCAAGATAGTTAAAAACTTGCTTCGATTACCCCATAAAACGGAATCCTCGCATCCTGTGGCATTCTGTTTCTAGCATACTCGCATAGATTTTATTTCATGTGCTTTATAACCGTAATGTATATATAATATATATATATACATATGTATAAATATATAGATGTATATAAGAAAATGCAATTCGATATGTGAAAATACTTTCGTGCATACGTCTCTTCGTAAATTCTTGAATTTACAAATAAACATCAATGGATAGTCAACTTTTGTATAATTATTTTTGTAATAAAACAAAAGTATGTAAAAAAAAAAGTAATAGTAGTATTAGTAGGATTAGTAGTATTAGTGAATGAGTATTTTTTCAAACTGACCCTTTACCTTTTCGCGAATTTAAAGAGCCACTCACCGATGTGCCAAGTCGGGGGAAAATATGGGGGAGGTCCTTTAAAGCGTTCTCTGCTTAATGGCGCTGAATCACAGATTGCGCTCACCTCTAAATTTGGATTTATTATCAAGCTATGTCCGGCCAAGTGCCGTACAACATTTCTAGGATGGCGATCGTATGTGTACGACGTACCATTGGAAAAACTTATTCTCTCATTCACATATCTTTTCGATTTTCTATTTTTTTTTCCTTTTCTACTCTTTCGAATACGATAAACAAATATATTTTCAATATTTAGATATATCACGAATGTTCTCGTATTATACAAAAAAAAAAAAAAGGAAATATAAACGTAGAAATTTGTGCTATGCAGGAGAAAAAAATGTCTTTTATCATCGTTAATTTCGATTCCGTATAATTCGTGCGAATAAAGCGAATTTTTAATTGCGAGATACATCGAGTAAATACACACACACACACAGGTACATTAGTCTCATGTGTAGAAGAAAGAAATTCGAGAAACGATTGAAAGGGGTATCGGTATTCATAGGTAGTTTGGGAAGCAAGTGATTCGTCAAGGAGAGGTATAGTTAGAGTTAGGTAGGTAGGTGGTTAGGTAGGATAATTCCAAAAACGAACACGTTGCAAATCCAAACGAGCCATCAAATCAATGCGACCAGCAAGTTAACCGGATACGCTTCGACGATGATCGGCGTTCCATTCGATCGAGTTCTCTCGCGTTATCGAAGAGTGGAACGTAAAGAGAAAGAGAATGAGAGAGAAGAGAAGAGAGAAATATAGGAATAGAGAGTACCGAATTCGCGGTGAGGCGCGCTGATAAATTCGACGTGTATCGTTGTAGCAATAAATCAATTATAATATTCCACGGTTGGCTTGGGGTATCGGTTATTAGTAAAGCCCGTCGTCGCTACGGAAGGCGGCCATATATTCACGGGTGTTTCTCTCTATTACAAATTTCGCATTTTCCTGCCGAACATCGAGCATAGAGAGAAAGGGGTAGAAAGAGATATTGAAAGAAAGAAAGAAATAGAAATTGTGAGGAGAGATGGGTAGGAGAAGAAGGGGGGGGGGGTTGTATTCACCACCACCCACTCTCATTCTTCTTCTCTCTTTCTCTCTCTCTGTCTCTCTCACTCACCCTTCGTTTTGCTCGTCTGCAACTCTTCTTTCTCTGCCGTTTCTACTCTTATTTCCCTCTTGTAACTCCCACCCCCTCTCTTTGTATCCTCATCCCATTCCAACCCCACATTGGAATCCCCTTTCCATTCGACCTATCCGAAAATCGACGCTCGTCTAACCCGGGAATTCGCACATCGAATGGTGGTCGCGCGCAACGGGCATTATTCACCCTTTATTGGATTTGCCGATTTTTCCGCCACGACGTTGTACGACGACGAGTCGGCCGATGGGCGCAACCAACCCACCGTGACGTTTTCCGCGACAATTCGCGCTATGCTTCCCTCTGCAACAACGATGTGCAACAACGATGTGACTGCGACGATCGTTAAGCTCGAAAGCTCGCAAAACGCGCGCATAAATCCTTCGATCCGATATTAACGCGGTACTCTTCTCGTTTTCGCATGAGAAAAGAGGAAGGATAGAATAGGAAGGATAGGAAGGAACGAAGGAAGGGTGTATACTTTCTCGCTTGTTGTGCATTACGTACTTTAGAAACGTTCCTCTTTCTTTGGGTTATCCTGACGAGTCATGTGTAAAAGAATAGAATGGAAAGAAAGGGGTTGTTTGGGTTGTTTGTTTATTTCTAGAAAATGTTTTTCAATTGTTATCTTTCAGATTTATTCTCATTCTCATTTTGGTAATTGAAATGTTTATTTGATTCGTAATTTTGGTATATAATATTGTAGGTTATATTATTTTATTATCCCATTTATATTGATCAATCTAACATTTAATTTTTATACAATTTTAATTTATTTTAATTTCTACATTTTTCTTATTATAATCCTCGAACGTGAAAAATATATTTTAAAATATTACAGATGTAAAAACGATGGAGTAGTACAATTTTTATTATTTCTATAGCATTTCAAAAAATGTAAGTAGTACTATAACCACAAGATCGTTTTGTGGATCACTCCTAGTCGAAAGATACTTCTCATGTTTTAGAATAGTGAAAAATCGTGAAGCACAGAGCACTTTTTCGGGACTGAACTCTTCGGATTTACTTCGGTCACGATATTGAGGGATGTTGAAAGAGAGGATAGGAAAGAGAGAGAGAGAGAGTTGATTCGGCACTTCCGACTTATTCGTCCAGATCTAAAGATTTGGAACGTAGTACGGTTTGTTCATTTGCATACTTCGCCGATTTCAATGCCTCCTGCTTGTCCTCACCCTTTCCCCACCACTTCCACATCCACTTCTTTTCGGTATACTCTCTCCTTTTTAAAAAAAAAAAAAAACCCCACACTCGTTCGTGACTTACTTCTTTCTACCGTCTACGATGCAAATTACAATATTCCCGTGGCGTTAGGTCGAATATGAAAATATATGCAGTTTTTTTTCTTGCTTTCTTTTGTGGTCGATCAAAAAATAAAATCTTCATTCTCGTTCTTCCTATTCTTCGATGTTTATAGAAATGAACTTAATTTTCGTTCCAAAATTCTATACGTTTAATTAATATAGAAAATTTATCACAAGTGTTTTCATTGTGTAATCTTCTAAGTTGAGAATCAGATGAGTATAATTCTTTTGTCATTTTTTTACTTACAATTAATTTCTAAATTTCATCAAAAACCGAGATTTTTGGTTGTACAAAACGACATAGTTTATTTATTATCACGTCCAAGTTGTTATCTTAGGTTTTTTTGTTTTTTAAAAGAGAAAATTTACTAGCACGAAACTTTACTCGTTCGATCATGCGAATCAGTAGGTGAGATTGCGTTGGTTTGTTCCTAGAGAATAATGTTTCCCACGTGGCCGATAGGAGTATTTTCTCCCATTTGTGAGAATACTTATTTTCTTTCTTTCTCTTACTATAATATTTAGATAAAAATGTTACTAACATAACTATACGTATACCCGATTAGAGAGAGAAAGAAAGAATACGAAAGATACATATACTTTACTTTAATACAAATACAGGATTATCCGTTGTTGTTAGTTGTTATTCAAATGGCATTTTTTGTATTTCACCTTTTATCTGAAAATTCTGAAAGCACGAATGCACTCTCGCAAAAGCAATTATTAGTTGAAATTAATAGAGGTAATATTGCCCCGCTTACGTATGTAGACCGGGCTTGAAAATTAATTCTATGAATGTTTGTTACGGTCGAGATAGGTGGTGAGGAGGTTAAGGGGTAAGGAGGGAGGAGCTAATAATGAAGCCGAACGATGTCTCATCGATTACGACATATTTTTAGCATATCAAATAAAATGAAAAATTACTATTATCAATTACGTATATCTCGATATACACAAATACATATACAATCTCGAAATTACGTTTAATAAAATATTATATTATTGAGCAAAAAGAACAAACAAGAAATAAAGGAAAAGAGGATTGGGTGGAAGAGAGGAGCAGATCTTACGTAATCGGTTTTGAAGATCGACACAAGAGTAAGGATGATATTTTCTAAGAATAGGAAATATAGGAAGGAGTTAGGAAAAGCAGTTGAGAGAAAGAGAGAGAGAAAGAGAGAGTAGAGTACATCGGTGGCATGCTTTTTTCCTTCCGTAAGCGTGCTGTCCGATATAATCCGTGCTTGATCAGATTAAATGTTGCACAGGACGAACCGAGAGTCGCGAGAGGGTGTGGCGTTGGAGAGCATCGTTATAGTTAAGGGGGTGAGTAGTGGGGTTAGGGTGGTTAGGGTAAAAGGGTGGGAGAAAGAAGAGTGGAAAAGAGACAGTGGATGAAGAATGAGAGGGAGAGAGAGAGAGAGAAGGAAAGATAGATGGGGATAGATGGAAAGAGAAAGAGAGAAAGAACACCACGACATCAGCGCTTTGCGCGAACCGGATGAAAGAGGCTCAAACTCACCGCGCCGTAAAATAACATTGTCCCTGCGATAGTGGTAGCGTGGGACGAGCCTTGACGAAAGGAGGTGGGGTAGGAGGAAATAGAGGAGGTAGGAGGAACAAAGTCCAGAACGCCTCAGACACGAATCCTGGACTAAAACTCGAACACTTTCTTTATTTTCTCTTACAAACTCGACGTGGTACTTAAGTTAAGTACTACAGAAACGACGGCAACTGGCTCGTTGTGATCGAACGGGGGTGGGGATTAAAAAAAGGGGGTTGTTGGGTAAAGAAAAAAGAGAATATTCGGGTTTTACGTTATCTTGGAAAATCATTTTCTAATATCGTTTACTTGATGTTCCTTTTTTTTTTTACAAATATGCCCAAGTTTCATTTAGTAATTTCGTTTTGTTTTATTTTTATTCTATAATTTTGTATGGCTTTTTTATTTTTTTTTTTTTTTTAGTTGAGAAATATTTTTTCGTTCTTAATATAAAATAATAAAATTACTTGTAAGATATTATTTTTGTACGTGTCAGTATTATCAGAATATTAGGAAGATGTTTACCACAGACCGCAGAAATTTGTCCACAACGTTATACGCAAAAAGGGAGTGTCGCATTTTACGACACCCTACAGAAACGAGGGATGGGTTGGTGGTTGTAGCAGTAGTAGTGGATAGAGATTATGGCGAGACAAGCAATATTAAGCGACCAGGAACAAAAAGACGAGGATCCCAGCACGCTGGATTAGCAGCGATGCACCGCGTTGTCCCGTGAAATTGATACGCGAGTTGCTTTTTAACACGGCCACGAATCTTCGTGGAAGAGTACGCTGGAAATATTCGGTGATTTAGATAACTCGACTCTTCACGAAACAAAAGGATACAATTTGTAACTGTGGGAGGGGGCCGAAGGACGGGGTTGTACTTGTTATGTGAAACTATTAACGCAGAGACAACGTGAATAAATTAGATCACCATGATTTTCATCCTTTTCCTTTGTTAGAAAATATTTTCTCATTATATTTATTATTATTTTTTTGCTTGTTTTCTTTCAATTTTATTCTTGAGTGTGCTTATAATATTTTCATATATTAACGAAAATATAAAAATTAGAATTTATTTTTGGTATAGATCAAGATTCGAGAATTGGGTGATAGAAGAAGAATAAGAAGAATAAGAAGAAGAAAAATTGAAAAAGGATAGAAAAGTCTTGCCCTTTTTTATTAGATCACACCGAGTGTGACCAAGCTGTACGTTCAAGTTGACTCGGTCACTCGGCTCCTGTCCGAGCGTATAAATGTCTCCGCGCCTTATTCCAAGTCTCCCCTCTTTTTTCGATCTACCCTTCAGGCACTTTTTTACGTCACCAAAGAGTAGTCAAGCGTCTCGACGTTATTTTATCGAGCAACGTGTTTCCTTCGGGCTTCTCAATTTCATTCCGATTTATGTTTCGTGTCTGCTGATGCGTTAGTTCTTTCATAATACGCGTAATCTTTTTCTCTTTTTTTGTGATTAGAAATAAATTTGTCTAGGATTGAAATTTGTAAATTTCATTTAACAAAATTATTCAATAGTCATCGCAATTAAGAAAGAAACAATACGAATGTATGAACAGTTTTGTTGATTATTTTTCTACTTTTCTTTTTTCTATTCTATTCTATTTTCTTTTTTTTTTTTTAATGGTCTAGGAAGATAGAAGAATATTTTCGATAAAAAATATCATTTTAGTTTTGAAAGTATAGTAATAGATTGTCCATATAGAACGGCACCTTTCCTGCGTCGCTTATTGCATCGACGCTGCCTTCCTCTCAATTAGATTTTGCGTTCCATCTGAGACACTGAAGAGACCCTCCGGCCTTCCGTCCTGCCTAGCCGTCAATAAAACAATTCGCTGACCTGAATTGGCCCCATTGCCTCGAAAAGAATGACTTTCCAGGCGAAAGTTCTACTACCTCTTGTGAAATATTAGACGCGATTCGCTTAGGGTCTCTCTCTCTCTCTCTTTACTCGAAAAAGAGAAGGTTAACCTTAGAATTGGTCGATAAAAATGAGATTTTAAAATAGAACGTCGTAAAAAAAAAAAAAAGAAAAAGAAAAAGAAATAAAAATCCCTTCTTGAATTTTTTTGACGTTGTCTTCAAATTGTAAAAAAAAGAAAAATTGTTAGAAATAAAAAAAGAAAAATTAATTTTTCATATTCGTCAAGCATATTGTGTATTGCGAATAAAAATAATACATTATTATTATTATTTATTAAAATAACTATGATTTGTGGGGGAGGGTAAAGGCGAGGGTTAAGTTGAACTAACCGCGAAACCGGATCTAGGATTCTTATCTAGCCATAAAGCTTAATCCCCTGACGCAGATAGAAAGAGAGAGGCGGTCGTGCGCTAAAAAGTATTTTACGAGCTGCTTATACGTTTCAGCGGTCACCCTGACACCGAATCCAATTTTCCCGATAGGATCTTTAGTATAGGGATCAGGTGTTAGAGGTCTAAAGTTCTCTCCTTTGAAAACTCTTATACGCGCCGACTGACAAACTCGCACGATCGTCGATCAATCGATTCACCCTATTTCACGGACTCTTGCTTAAATTTACTTCCATGTTTGTCGGATTTTGACTAGACTTTCCCTATTCATTTTTATCGCAATAAATAAATGCAATCCTTTTTGATCTTACGATATGTTAATTCTTTTTTTTTTTCTTTTTTCTAAGATCAAAGATAATCCAATATTTTGATCGATTGAAACTAATCGTTTTGTCGAATTGAATTAAGCACAACGTCCGTCTCGATGATTTTATCCACGTTAAACAATGTTATATTACCATATTTTAATATTTCTCATGGCGTCTTCTAAACGCGGGACAGATAAAATGCTTTACGGCGTCGAGGAATTAACCCTTGATTTCCGCGCATTACTCTCGGCCTGAGAGTCTAACGGTAGATAAAGGGGTGGTTCCTTCCTTACTATCTCCGTGGCATAATGGCCGACGAAGAAGAAGGGTACCGTTCATCGCGAGATATAATGGAGCCACGTCGCGTTCCCGTTAGACATGTACACCCTAGATTTATGGTTTCTTTTATTTAGGGAAATAATGGAGCAAAGTTAGCGTAAAGCCTGTACCTACTTCACTCTATCTCTCTCTCTCTCTCTCTCTCTCTCTCTCTCTCTTCCTCTTTTTCTCTCTTACTCGTTCATACACTCTCAAACCTTCAGTTTTATACTTTCTAACTAACGAGTTTATCTCATTTCGTAAATTAATTGTAGATTAAACGTAAATATAATACAATGATTAACATTTGGTATTGGATTTGAAAGATTCGTGACAATTTAAAAATTTAATTTATCTTTTTTTCATTGGACATGAATTTTTTGGCTAACCTAATGTATAGAAGAACATAAGGTTTTCGGGACTAATTTGGAATATTAGTTGCATTCGTTTGATCGCATCTGTGACGTTTCATAAACGACTCGATTTCGACACCTTGCGTTTCTCATCTCAGGAACGGGAAAGTGTGATAGAGAACGAGTGATGGCAGAGGAGAGGAGAGGAGAGGAAGAGGGTGCGAAGGTCCGTCGAGTCGGTATCAATATTCATCAGCGTCCTATGTTCGGCGGGTTCAAATTCCTAGGATTATCCGGAAACTTCACGTTGCTCCCTACCTCACTATCCTTGTGCAATACTCGCAGTATAGCAGCGCAAAGCGAGAACAAACGCGAGGATGAGAGAGAGAGAGAGAGAGAAAGAGAGAGAGAGAGAGAGAGATGGCTGGCATTCGCCGTGATGCTCCACCGCGGGTATTCTAATCCGGGTACGCGGGCGTGTGTGACGTCATATTGCATAACAATTAATCAAGGTGCGATAACAGCTAGCCGTTGCGACGGAGTGGGAAACCCTGATAATCATTTCACCAGGCAGCTTAAAGTGCCACTAGTTAACGCTAAGCCGATTTAAAAGCGATTTAATATCCGGAATATTATACCTAGATTTCTCTTACTCTCTCTCTCTCTCTCACATTCTCACTCTATCTCCTATTTCTTTGTCTCTCTTTCAATGACTATGTCTGTCTCGTTCAGTCTCAACTCTATTCGTTTCTCTTATCGGTCATCAGATTACTATGCTGTTGATTCATTTTACATCTTTTATTTTTCTTGTTGTAAATATATTGGAATATTTGTAAAATGTTTTTTGACGTATTTTGACAATATCTTTTTTTCCCCGTGTCAACAACTTTCGTCAGTTGAACTTAAGATTTTGTGATACCAATAGTAGTTATATATTTTTGCAACGTGTACAATTGCAACATCTCGATTTTAATATTATTTTCTTCTTCAAATTGCAACACTGCGTATCGCAATATATTTTGAAAGCTAGTATCTTTCGATTGATTAATAACTCGAACTAGAAACTTTCCAACTTCGGTTTATTACGTAGGGTATCATAACTTGAAACTAAACGATATCTATATATCCCCCCTCCACTCCGCTCATGTTCCGTGGGTTCAGGTTAATAAATATTTTTGAAACAAACTCTGAAAGCTCTCGCGAAAAGACTTCGTGCACGAATCGAGAACAAAGTTTCTTTTTTTTTTTCTTTTCTTTTTCTTCTTTTTTTTTTTTCTCTTTTAAATCGAGAGAGAGTTTTCATCGAATCGGAGTTTCATAGGAGTTGGCCGAGGGAACCCGGTGGCCGGAAGCCAAACACACTTTTCTTTCGTCTCCTGCTGTGTATCAAAACGTCCTGTCGCGTAGATGCGGCCCAATCCTAGCACGGATTTTCCGATATCGTCGTCAGGAGGAGAAATGTGTACCTCCGTTATCAACCTCTCTTTTTTATTTCTTTACGAGCAAGATAAAGATAGAAAGAAAAAGAAAAGTTATCGATATGAAAGTAATAAGTTTCAAACGTTGAAAGAATTTCTTTATGGAATATCTTTTGAAAATATGTATCTATCTATCTATTTATCGAATCATCTTTCACTATAATCATAGTACTACACGGTCTCCCAACATCATCGTACTACTAATAAGTGGTGGCACCAGCCACATGCTAATGCATAATGCCGATCAAACAACTGTTTAAGCAGTACCAAGTTAAGTGCACCCTATTCTTTTCTCGAACTTCGCCACCCTGCCTACTCTCATTCGGATTTTTCGAACGACAGGAATTGTTTTGTCCAATGTACAGGAAGCTAATACAAAGCTAGAACGTTTTTACATATGTTCATTTTAAAAGAAAGTTTATTTTATATTATATTTTTCATAAATCCGTAAATAATTTCATGAATTTTGATTTTGTATGTGTTTAAATTACCATTTAAATGTGATTTATTATTTATTTTTATTTTTATTTTCAAATAATATAATCGGTTGTTTTCTTTAAGATAAAAATATTTATTTATTTATTTATTAAATTTATYTAATTAATTAGAATATGTTAGAACTGCTGATTCTGGTATTATTTTGAAACGAATTGTTAGTATGCGACAATAATTTTGCAACCACGTGAACCTTGTATATCCCATTTTCGTAGGATGCTGATTGAGGACAGATGCACGAGTAGGGGTAGTGCAGTATTTGGTATAGATGAGGGTACCAAAAGACAGAAAGAGAGAAAGTACAACGAGGAACGACCCCCGTTCTGAAAATACAATAGCGCACTGGCTCTCTTTAGCGTAGCCATAGGCGACCCGAAAATCACTCGTCTATGACAAAGAACCGTGTTCGCGCTGCCGCAAATATGTTGTAAATATTCGAACCTGAGAGCGTCTCCAATGATCTTAAGTAGACAAAGATACTTGTTTTTAACTTGTCATTGATTTTTTTTATCCTAAGTTAAATAATTCAACGTTAAGTATTAATAAAAAATACTAAAAGATATATTGAAAGGAAAAACAAGAGTCAGAACAACAAATATTTAATTGCAATGAAATAAAAAAAAAAAAATAGTCTGATAGATTTAGTGCAGCAAACAACAAAATGTAAACCGAATAACAAACAATTCGATAGATGTATAAATAAAATCATATCTAATTGTAACAAAATATGAAAAATCGTTAGAAGAGAAATCGGTTGGGATCGAGTAGGAAGTCTGTTTCGTTTCCATAAAATCTGGTGCTCGCACGAGCGACCAAAATCCTAATTAAACGGCAGATTCGAATCGTCCTTCCCTCCCCCTGCCCTTGGCCCTGCCCTCCTCCCACCCTTTCGTACAAGCTTAATCCCGGGAAAGCGCCGATAATATCGAACTATACGCTGAGTTAATTAAATTAAAATACTCATATAATAGCGTGCCAGATGGCATAGCCAGGCAGGAACACATAACTTGGTATCGAAGAGGGGTAACCACCCCCTCCAACCCCCTCTTTTAGACTATCGTCCTCACCGTCCCTTCTCTACCCTTACGAATGCTATAATACGTAACTCGTTTGGCCTTGCAGGTTGACAAAAAAGCAAAAGGGGGTGGAACTGTCGCGGGATTTTGCTTTGGCCAAAGCGTTTAGGGGAACTTTCGGCCACTTTTCTTAGACACTTTTAGGAATCTCTTGACCTCTTAGTTCTTTTCTTTTTTTTTTTTTTTTAAATCTTACACAAAGGACTATATAATATTTTTTCTTTGTTCTCGAATTAGTATAGACCAACTTTGAAATAATTTTGTGTTGTTGAAATGTATTAACACTTTTATTCACAGATTTACATTTACATTTTAAAGATAAAATATTAAATGATTTATTTGTTTCGTTTATTTAATAGTCTTGTAATAAAAATAAAAAGTAAATCATTCGAATGAACCAGTTGATAGATATTATCGATAAGATAAATCTTAGAAACGCAAACCGATAAGCCGAAGATGATTACCTATTTACCAATGACAATCGAATGGTTATTTAGTTTCATGGGGTGAGAATCGAACCGCAGTTTAGTATTACGGATGCCCAAGGCAGGTCGTTAGCGGCGTTGTCGCAACATATGCGCTCGGCAGGCTCCATATGGGCCACCATGGACCCAAATCCATAGCCCCAGAAGCTAAAGGACGTTCGTGAAACTGGGGATCGATATTATTCCGTTCCTTAATCGGCCAGCTTTGTGGCTTTATTCGATGTTTTCCGTGGCTTAGAAAAACATTTTCCATATTTAAGAGAAAGATAGTATTTATTTCTCGTTCAGACATAAGTATAAGCTGATTATACTAATTAGAAATGGTTATATTGATACAATCGTATGTAGGTATATGTACATTGTTTTATAAGAATACAGAGAAAAAAAATATTTAAAAGAAGTGTGTATTTGTGTATTTGGAACAAAATAATTATTGCAATGGAGTATAATTAATATGTTAAGAATTGTAGAAAGTATATCATGAATTATATAGGAGGCAAGTAACTATAATATATATCTTAGTCTAGTTGCGGTGTCCTTATTGCGAAGTAGACACGGTCAGTGATGACTTTAAATGCGACCATATGATGAGGGGGTTCTAAAAACCTGGTATTTTTCACGAGCATTCATCGTAGTATAGAAGAGTCGTCGTAGTTGTAGTTCACCCTCAAAAGCGAGGACGAGTTTGGTACAGCAAGTGCGTGTATAGTGTAGTAGGATTGTCGCGAAGGCGAAGAAGAGTAAGAGAGCCCCTGCAGAGTGAACGAGGGAGAAAGAGAGAGTGATAAAGTGAGAGAGTGAGAGAGAATACGGGCAGCAAGCAGGTTGACTAGCTTTGTCCATGGTCGATGATGACGATGGGGTCGGTCTCCGCACAGATGGGCCGCTAATCTCATTGAAAACTCATGAGGACTCTCAGGGGCACCAACCAACGGGGGTTGTAGCTTGAACCCTGGCCTGGATAGAAGGCTGACTGGCTGGTCTATGGGCTCTTGCATGTGGGCCAAGCACCGTGCCAACCACCATATGTCCTACGTATATGCATACGAGTACAAGATCGCGCGTGGCATGTGCCATCGAGCCTATGTAGCTTTTACGGATGAACTTTTCTATCTAGCCTTGACTCGTTCTTTCTCACCATCTTTTTTTTCCCCATTTGTGTGTGTGTGTGTGTATGTTTCTTTTTTTTTTTATTTTCCTACTGGTGTAACAGAATATTTGGATAGAAACAACGGAAGTACTCTCGAAGCTTTTCCAACGGATACTCTTACGAATATTCTCCATACATATTTAAGGTTGCTTGTCCACCATTAAGATCATCGTAGCATAACTCCCTGGCGAGTTGCTTTCTCATGCATATTCCTTGGTTTTAACAAATGTTTCGCTAGGAATGTACATGGTTAAAGAGAGAGAAAGAGAGAGAGAGAGTGGGTTAGAAAGAAAGGTCCAGAGGAAAAGAGAGGGAGAGAACTCCGGCACGCACTCTCCAGGCATACGGGGTTGCTTTACGAGCGGACAACTAAGGTATGCTTTAGATTTCGTTCTTGCTTCTAACCTATCCTTCTCTTACTCTCTTACTGTATTTCTCTTTTCCTTTCTCTCTCTCTCATTCTCTATTTCTCACTCAGTCCCTCTTGCGACCTGTTCTTCTTCTTCCTCCTCCTCCGGCATTGCTGTGGTTTTCGTAATGTGCCCGTTACTACGGACCAAGCTACCAAGCTTACCAAGGAACGGGTTTTATACCCCTTAGATATCTCGGTAGCGATGCACAAACCGTAACCGAGTCCGTCGCAACTCGGTGACTTCGCGATACGCTGCACGTAAACCTCTTTCCACTTTCCAAACAGATACCAACTGTCTAGTGTCTTCTTAGTCTTTCCTTCTTTTAATTTCACGCGATTTTTTTTTTTTTACTGGATTCTTTCTATTTCTTTCTTAAAATTGAATCATTTTTTCTTTTTTTTTCATTCTTTTTCAATTATTCGTTGTATTTATATTCTTTGGAATATTTCGATAAGATTGAGAATGAACGCAGGTGTCCGGTTAGTCTAAGTCAAAAAGAAGACGTCAAGATCGGTCCGAAAATCGAGAAATTCGAGAACAAATTACACACGGGACAGACTTAATCTAGGTACGAGGTTTCTCAAGGGAATCCTATGAGAGAATCAAAGTCACATCTGTGAGATTTAGAAGAACGTCACGGACGTCCTGGATCTCCTCGAGTTAAGATTGATGACGTCTCTAGCGTTTTCTCCTCTTGCGTTGTTCTATCGCGAATACGTCTTCTGAAGAAATGGGTGGAGGAAGGTCAAAAGGAAGATACGATTCTTGACTGGTAACAGCTAACGTGTTTCCCTAACGTTTATACGTTCATTAATTTATCCTAGATTATTTAATTGAAATAACCAGATTTTATAAATGAATATTGTCAGGGTAATGTTTCTTCAAACAACAGATATATTTCATTCTTAATAAACTTGTATTATTTTTTGCGGAAATACAAAAGATCTTGTGCTACATTAAGATGAAATAAAAATAAGAAATATTTCTATTCTTTCAAAAAAATTTGACTTCATCCAATTATTTTTACATTGGAATCGAAGCGTTGCAAACGGGACAAGACGGATCGACGTGTAGACGATTAAACGCGTCGTCGTCGTCGTCGTCGTCGTCGTCGTCGTCGTCGTCGTCGTCGTAGTCATCGGGGTGGTAATCTATTCCGCGTAACGGGAAACAAGTTCTCGAGATTTGGGTGGGGATGAGTAAAATCGTCGTCGTCCTGCAAGGTCCTGCTGCTCGGGGGGTGGAGGGGGGGGTGGATCTGGGGGGTGAGGATCGTTCATCATTCGTTGGAACGGCGAAACGCTCGGTAGGTTTGGCTTTTCGTCGGGGCAGAGGAGAAAGATCTGCATAGCGAGTCGGCATCTCGGGGACGAGCGAGCTAAGTGCGGGATTATGCAAAGTAGTGGCCATACAGTATAAAAATACGGAGCGACTCTGCGCCATCTTTTCCGGACCATTCTAATAACTCCCTCTCCGTACTTCCCTATTTCACCCTCTTTCTACTCCTCTTTACCTCCTAGTCCTCGTCGTCCTCGTCGTCGTCGTCGTCGTCGTCGTCGACGCAGAACCTTCTTCCTCTCCCTTACCCTCCCCCCTCCTTAGCTCCCCGTTTCTTTATCCCTCGAACCCACTCTTTGCTCGAATAAGATTTCAGCAAATATAACCGTAAAACTGTCGACGAAGCTGCCGTTTCTCTACGTACTCGGTGACTCTGTCTCTCTCTCTTTGTCTCTCTCTCTCTCTGTGAACTCCAATTTAATATCAGATGAAAAGACGTTGGCCTCTGTTCATTGATAAAAATTTGTTCTATTTGATATAGTCGTAAGGTTTTTTTCGAATGAAAATAAACATTTTATATTATTTGATCGTATACAGATAGAAATGTTTTTCTTCGATCTTAACTTTAGATGAAGAGGAATGATTTTCATACAGTTTGATGTTTACTGGACTTTATTTTTTGGGGAAGACATTTATTCCATTTGAAAAAAAAAATCATAGGACTGGAATAAACATAAGGGTTCGTTATTAATGAAAATTTTGTCTTATTAAATATGTATTTCATATTCAGTGACTATTTTTACAGATTCATCCTAGATCGCATAGAATAGGGAGTAGGGGGGTTACGTAAATGTATTTAAGTGCATGTTTATAGAAGAATCGAAATAAGAGTACACTCTGGGAGTAGTTATCGATACGAATTAAATCGATGTTAACAGAATGTTTTGTAAGAGCCATTGTGTAGCACATGGCGCGTTTGTAATACCAGTCATCGTTATGATTAATGATTCATGAATATTTTAGACGTAACACCTATCGTTTATTTAGGATACATTGTGACTCGTCATATTCGCGCTAGCTAACAGAATCTGTGAGTAATGTTTTTGGCAGAGTCAGATGGTTATTAAAACACATTAACATATTCATACTTTTTTTATAAAAATAAAAATGATCTCGTGAGCAAAATGAATTTTAATAATAAGGATACGTTTTTAGAAAATGCTGATGATCGTGTTGAAAAAGATCCAAGAGGTGTAAAGAAGTTTCTTGGTTTTAGTTTGAAAAGTACTCGAGCAAAAGGGCCTCACGTTTTCCTCAAGCAAGACGCGAGATAGCGCTATCTGATAAGGACGCTCGAAAGTCGCATTAATTTTCCTCGTAGTTCTATTCCCTTTCCCTTCTCTTCAATTCTCTTGTTCCTCTGTTATTCCTTCGTTCTCTGTCTACATTTTGTGAATGTCCTTTACTCGCGAAGCTTTAGTTTTACTCTTCTACCTCTTTCTCTCTCTCTCTCTCTCTCTCTCTCTCTCTTCCTCTTACACTTTCTTGGTATTTCTGACAATGATAGTGTGTTGGTTGGTAGTGGTAGTCACGTTGGTAGGACGACCGTACGCAGAAACGTTTCTACTTGGCGTTTAGGTAAGGTATTCACGTAACACATAAGCAACGCCACGCGAGCAGCCCACCGTGTGCACAGAGATAAGAGCCAAAGGTGGCATCTTAGCGGCACTTCGAATTAAATTCCCGACGGCGTGCACACAACCTCTCTCTCTCTCTCTCTCTTTCTCTTTCTCTTTCTCTCTATCTGTTCTTCTCATGATATCACTGGGAACGATATCAACACGAGGAGACGGGGAACAAACTTCTGCAACGGTGCAAAGGCACACCGGTATACATCTTGAATTCAAATTTCGCGCCAGTTCCAAAGGGTCGAGTTTATCTAACTGTTATTCGATTAGAGAAGTTTAAGTTAGCGATTTCGATGATGATAATAATGATAATAATTATCCTAATTGTTCGTAACAACAACATTGTCGATGAATTTAGATTTTGTGATTTTTCTTTTTTGTTCATTCGTAAAAAGAAATAATCAAATGTTAAAGGTATAAGAAATCTTTTGACACTTAAACGTCTCTCGGTGAGTAAATTTCAAGAAACAGAGGTCCACTTTATATGCATGACCTCAGTAATAAGTCAAGGAATTGCTCGCACGTCCGTAAAATCTAAATCGTCTGCACTCATCTGAAGAGATCTACGTTCTGCCCTCTTAGCCGTAGAACGAGGCCGCACACCATGCTGCTACCTCGGTTATTTTAGGAATCCTCCGAACTCGTTACACATTCAATTTATCAGAGACTTGGTAAGAGACAAGGGGTTGTTCTCTAGCTTTTGAAAATTTCTTTCAACATTCTCTTTTTCTCTTTTATTCTTCTTGTTAAAATATAATATTTATATCCTTAAATTTTATTCTTTAATTTGAAGGGGATGAAAAAATTGATTTCAAATGATTTCAAGTGAAATATGGTTTGAGCAAGAACGAGCAGATTTTCGATGAAACTGTTAAAGCTTTTTAGAAAGAAAGGATGGTATAAGATAAAAGAAAGTTGGAAGGTTTAAGTGAAAGAAATCGTGTTAATGGTTGATTGATAAACGAGCTCTCTTCATCGGTTCTTCATCGAGTCGCCGCATATTTATCACCGAACTCGGTAACTTAACTTCTACGAATGCCCGAGCCCGCTTTTCCATAACTTCTGCCAGCAAAGCGAAAAACGTTGGCAAACTCGAGATAACGTCTTCTCGTTTGGAAGGAAAGATCGAGAGAAAAACGCTAAATTAATTCATGCGTCTGCGTGTTAAAATCGAATATTCAATCGTTCAGTTTTTATAAATGACGATCAAATGGAAAACGAATGGTCGTAACGTGATTAATTTTTAAAAATGAACTAACCGAACTATTTTCTACTTTAGTTTTTATTTCGAGACGTTACGACTACGTCATTATCGATACTCTTTCGATAAATTTATTAGATATGAATCCGTGAATTAAGATAATAAAAATCGAATGAGTAGTTTCTCTTACAGTCTATATTTTTGTAATTATATCTATCCTGATATTTATGACTTATCTTATCCAATAAGAAAGGGACTATAATTTTTCTAGAAATATATTCAATTGCATTACGATCGATTTGACCAAACTGAAACACTTTGCCATGATGCAAGGTGTCCCCCTTTCCCTGCACTGAACTCTCTGATCTTCCCTGTGTTCGATGTCAGTGTTAACAGCTTCCACGTGTCTGACACGTGTCATGAGTTAGCGTGTGACAATCGTAAGTTTAACTTGGATCATTTAGTGAACCTGTACTATTACCTATGATCGATAAATCTTCATAATAATTGTGATTATCATTTTGAATTAATGTTGTCGTATTAATTAAAAACTTGTTCATTTTTTCATGTATCAGGGAAAACATTTTTTTTTTTATAAATTATATTTTCTATGATTTTTTTTGTTCTTTTAATATTTATTATTAATATTATATATTATTTATTATTATTAATTTATTATATTAATTTTTTATTATTAACCCCTATATCGGTATCGTTTATTTTTAAATTGAAGTTGTAAGTAAAATCCACCATGTGTTTGCTGGCAGAGGGTTAATAGAAAGTTGACAACTTCTATTTTTTTTTAATTAAAAATTAAAAATATATATTTATCTTTAAAAAAATGATACGTGAAGAAGCCTAGGAAAAATAGTATATAAAATGGAAAGGAAGAATAAGTATGTCGTCGTTTTTGACTTGAGAGGAGCGTGTCAGTACGATTGGCAATAAATATGGTCTATATAATCCAGGAATGGTTCTGGCAAGATATAAAAGAGCTTCACGACTCCCTACCGTGCGACGCGTGTCACACGTAACGTCGTCGTTACGACTTTTCCAACTTTACGACTCTCAATTAGGATTAAATCCGATTGCTAGTATTAAAGTTATCATCAAATCATATGTGTATGTGTATGTTGAAATCATTCTTTGATTTCAACTATATACTTACGTTTATAGATAAGAAATAGAAAATGAATCTACACACACTTGATAAAAAAAAAGTCTGAGAAGAATTTCGATCAGAAGAAGAAGAAGATACGCGAAGAAATGGAGAAAAATCTTCGAGTAAGGTTTGTTGGGTGAAAGGTATGATGGTGGGGGGGAGGTATCTCAATCGAAAAGTCATTACAACTTTTTGCCGACTCAATCAAGAAGTTAATGTCCTTTAACCTTTCCAGATATTCCCCGTAGATTTGACTGGAATCACTGGTATAACGTAAAAATCCGACATCTCTCACATGCACGATAAAATAGATTACTAGTTTATGATTGATCGCCTATTGCTTTTCTCGAAGATACTACAGATATTTATTTATTTTTTTTTTTATTTTCTTTGTTTGTTTGTTTGCCTTTTTTTTCTTTTTCTTTTCTTTTTTTTTTTTTTATTCGTTCATTTCTTTTATTCGATATTTCAGGACGATTAACTAACGTTATATCTAGTATCTATTTATAAGATTTTGTTCATAGGTTTGGCAACTATCGTATGTCATTTAGTTAGGATCGAGAGACGTGTATCGAAGCGACGAGAAACGGAGATAATTCGTCAGGAAGATAATCCTCGAAACGAGATGATCCCTTAACGGAGTTCGGTGTTACCTTCTGTCTAACGCAGTCGATTTAACGCGCCTCATTTCTCTTTGTCAACGAGTCGTTCGTTTCGGCCAATGACCACGAATGAAGATCTATAGTACGAGATGAAACAAGAGAGAGAGAGAGAGAGAGAGAGAGAAATATATAACGTTTGTCCGTTGATGATTAGATCGTGATCGAACGATCCTATAAAACGTGTATAAATTTGTATACTCCTATAATTTATCGTCACCGAAGTCACAGACAATACTCGATGGAATACTTTATCCTCTCATCCTCTCGGAAACGAGAACAGGTTTCAAAACGAAACAGGTGTGTCAGCAGAACTGGGTATCGTTCCACAGCTTGCAGAAAGTGCTGATTCCGAAAGGATCGATACAAATTTATCTTTTAGCTTTCATCGTTCCGTGTTGAATAATCGATTATACCCTTCCCGTAAATTTATAAGTATATATATATAAAAATGAACGTATAGTTAAATATTGATAATATTATTATTTAGAAATAAAGATTATAATCATTGATGTAGAAAAAAATAAATCTATTCAAAAAAATCAAAATCGATTAGGTCGGCTATAAAATAAAAAGAAAAAAAAAATAGAATAAAAGAAAGAAAGAAAGAAAAAGGGAGAGGAAACGAAAGGGCCAACGAACTGGCGTTAAAAATATTCAAGATCGTTCGTCAGACAGTATTACAACATAAAACATCAACCCTCGCGAGCGTTGTTCACGCGATCGGCACTACCACCACCATCACCATCACCATCACCACCACCACCACCACCATCGTCACCGTAACCAGAATTCTTTGGAGATGAGAGGATTGCGCAACGCGTGTGAACGAGAATAAAAGAGAAACGGTGGGTGGGGGTGGGGGCTGGGGGTTTTGTAGATAGGTATATGGGTCTGGGGGATGAGTGGGAGGAAAAAGGAGCCGTCGACGTCGACGGGCGATCCCGGGCACATGTGTCGAACCTGAAATATGTAGGCGTGGTCTAGATGGGACTAACAGACGCGTCCCGACGACCGAATATGTTCACCCCCTTTGCTACGCTCCACCCTCGAATAGTAGTCGACGATTCGCGATTGGCCGGTACCACCCTCGGTCGTCTCCACCTGCCGTCCTGCTACCCTACACGAAGCAACCCCTAAATACGGGGGATGCGCGAACAGTTCCCTCATTTTATCCTCGGCAACGCCGAAACGCGCGTCCACCACACAGTGTTCTCCGGATTCTAAAAGGAATCAGTGCGTTGATTCGAATCCTCAAGCCTCGGATCTCTTAGGACTTCTTTGTGTTTCTTTTATTATTATTAGTGTTATTATTAATTATATCTGTATTGAATTAATACGTGTTTTTTTCTTTTTAAATAAGAAGAAAAAGGAGAAGATAAAGTCGTCGTGTTATCATAAATTGTCAACGAATCAAAGAGTTGCGCTTAACACGTGCTCCGGTAAGTGTCGTGTTATATTATTTTTGATTATTATTATTATCATATTCATTTCTTTTCAAGTAAAATTAAATATCTTTGTTTTGATTTTCCTCATTACAACGAGATTGAAATTATCTTGCTTAGAGTATGAGTTGTTAGTTCGCGATTCATGATATGTAAATGCATGCACGTTTCGATCTAATTCGACACCCGATCAATCATTTATGTAATGCCTCATTGACGGCAAATTCTCGCAGGTTGATCATACGGAGCGAGCAGGATGACAATGGAAGATCGCACGGGTGGCATCGACCGTGCCGCCCCCGCGTCATCGACTACGGCGACAACGGCACTTTTGACATCTAATAGTCCGTCAATGATAAGTGATGTCACGTCGGATGCATCTTATCCGCTTCAACGTGCCAGTAAGCGTTCGTTCGACGTTGCATTTCTCGTTGCACCGGATGAAAATCTTGCCCGTAGACAAAGCGAGAAATTAAGGCTTATTTCTAGTAGAAAGGATCGTACGAGAGAGTCCATCACTTTGGACAATTCTTTGGATGGTAATGATAGATTACCACAAAATTTGACTATTAAACATTACGACAGCGATTCTAGTTCACAAGAAAGGAGAAGATTGATGCATTGTACGGAAAATTCTCTCAGTCCACCTTACGTATCACCGAGAACATTAACGCCAACATTACCGGACATCGATTCACGAAGATACGTTCCAACCCGATCGCAAAAGAGTCCAAGTCCACCTGGATTTACTACACAACAAGCTTTATTGAGTACATGCACGGATTCCTTGGATCCTAGTTTAACTTGCGGCAAAGTTTACGATAACAGCTTGCAGTGTCCCGTTGATAGACACGGGGGCGAATCGAGGAGCGCATTCACTAAGGTTCATCTTGGCGTTCAAAGAAATGGTTTTACCGATGACGGACAAACGTCACCGAGATCGTCAATATCGCCTGACGATCGAAGGGAAGGTTATCAGGAAAGCGTTAGTCCACCGGTTGTTCCATTAGCTAGTGCGGCTACTTACAAATATGCCAGTTTTCCTAGTAAAATGACGTATCCATTTTTGGTCGGTCCCGAGACGGCCAATCAACCGAGTCTTTTGGAAAATTTGAAAATTCCACAAATAGCACAACCACCTAAAGTTCCAAGCCCAAAAGTGGCAACCTTTCGACCAGATCTACCACCGGTTTATCCAAATCTTCCGTACAATCCTATATCCGTTTTTCCACCAATGGCAGATGCTTTGACAAGGCCAAGGTTCTTAGCAACTGCCGCTGGTGTCGCTGGCCTTTTACCACCGTCATTCGCTGCTTTGACATTACCCGCGCAAAATGTTTGTGCAAAGTGTAATCTTTCGTTTCGCATGACCTCCGATTTGGTATATCACATGAGATCTCATCACAAAAACGAAAATTCCGGTGAAGCTGCACGTAGAAGGAGGGAAGAAAAATTGAGATGTCCGGTTTGTGATGAAAGTTTTCGCGAGAGACATCATTTGACCAGGCACATGACTGCTCATCAGGATAAAGAAAGCGATGCTATCGTAGATCAGGTCGAGGTCAAACGACGTACCACCACAGTTCACAGCAAGTGACGTAGAAAATCATCAACTGACGACGATTTACTTCCTAGCGGATATTCTTTCGAAAATTGATTAACACCATTTTTTTCTTCTTCATCAAATTGACAGACCAAAATAATCAACGTCGATCGTTTAACATCATTGTGAATTATTTCACGTTTTGTTTTTATAAGTTTGATCTTTGAAATTTCGTGCAATTCTTACTTTTTTATTGAATTTATATTCATTTAACAACGTAAAAACCGAGAATTATTATTATAGGATCGTTTTGTTAAAAATATTTTCTTCGTTGTATCGTTGTTTTGTTACAAATTTTAATTTGATCTTATAATCGATAGGTGAGACTGGTTTCGTGATATTGTTTGAAGTATACATGTGTATATATAATATATAAGACACCGTCACTCTTAATTATGATCAAATAACAAAACAAAACAAAAAATAGATACTAGTCAATAATAATTTTGTGCAACTCAAATACTAGAACGTAGATCGTTCGAAAATTGAATTTTATCTTCTCATTAAAAAAAAAAATAAACATTGCACGTTCTTCGTAACTCACACGTATTAAAAAAAAAAAAAAAAAAAAGCAAAGCACTTTACGAAATTTCTATATCACATATATAAGTATAAATGAGTGTATGAAATAATATACAATATTATACATACAT
>NW_015148997.1:1497713-1521490 GCF_001465965.1 Polistes dominula
AAAAAAAAAAAAAAAACGAAAAAGAAGCAAAAAAAAAAATAACAAATAAACTGTCAAATGGACATTCCCTCTCTAGTCAATATTAGGTAGGACAAATTTGTAAATATCTTTTTGTCAATTGCATAAAGTTTTAACTGTTCATACTCGTACCTCTAACTTGGTCGCATATCAAACGTGCGATAGCACTCGGATTAATACATATACACAAAACACACAGAAACACACACACACGCACACCCATATATAATAAGTACACACATTCGAATATTAAAAATGACGTATAAAAAAATATTATCTGAACCGTACTATAAAAAAAAGAAAGGAACCCAAAAGAGACATCGATCATGTTCTTTTTAAAATATCAAAGGGACAGGTAGGTGAATGGAACAAAAGGGTTGGAGGAAGTATTATTAGCAATAAGTCAGTTTTCGGAGTATGTTCGTTTTCAGATAAATAAAAGGTCCAGGGGTGTAGCTGGAGTTTCAGGAAGGGGTGGGGGTGGTAGGGATGAAGGGTGAGGTGCATAGATGGTGGCAATAAATAGATCGTAAAGCGTATCCCGTGTCACACACAAACCGTCGGTGCGCGCATAATGGTAGGAAACAATGAATGCCGTAATCGGAAACAGTGCCGGTTTGTTATCTGCCATTTACACTCCATTTAACTTCAAACAGTGAATCGTACAGAGCGCAGGATTCGCGTTTTAAATACACGCGACCTCTGAACCCAACCAACCTACCCCCCTGCCCCTCACTGTTCATCCTCATTCTCATCCTACACCATCAGCTTCTACTCTTCTCTACTTCTACTTCTCTTCTACTATCACCTCCTCCTCCTCCTCCTACTGTTCTTCTTGTTCCTCCTCCTCCTTCTCCTCTCTTTGAATTTACCCTTCGAGCCGGCGCGTCGCGCATCGCCTCGCCCTTTCACAACCATTCGCCCACTGGTTACGAGCTTAACGCAGGGTTAAGCGTTGTCCTTTGCTAAACGAGTAGTTGTAACTTGGTATTAATCGTGTGAAACGCGTTGGGATTATTCGTCGTTTTCACGCTTACCTTATTTTTCTTTTATACCATTTTATTTTGTTGTGTTTTTTTTTTCTTTTTCGGGGAATAGTAGGTCAGTTTGAAAATTAAATTCGATTAACACGGTATTACTACGGTAATTGAAAAATAATTTGATTTGTAATATTTTATAATTGTCTCTATTTTTTTTTTTTTGGTATTTGTATTTGTATTTATGGAAAGGATAAGAATGAAAAAATATTGTAAAAATGTATACTAAATTTATATACACGATGTGTTAGTAATGTTCTCGATTTGTCTATAAAAAAGTAAATCGAATTGTACGGTTGGTATCAGTTTGTAAGAAATTATATTCAAAGAGTTTTGAATAAATATAAATATAAATATATATATATTATCTACAGTATTCTGTACAGCAATAATCACAGTAGTCGTGTACATATACAAGATATTTCAATAATAAATCAATGTGTAATAATCAATCCGATATTTTAAGGATATTTTGAGAAAAACGTAAAATGAAAACAAAACAAAAAAAAGAAATTAACAGTGGTTTTTCTCTCATGTCTATTTCATAGTTACTTACGAATTTATTGAAATAATTTAGGAAATTTATCCTTAACACAGGCACTTGTTAGAATTACGAATAAGACGATAGTTATTAAATCTAAGTCCGTGTAAATTATTCATCCTTAGATACGTAAGAATATTTATTAAACATGTTCTGTTTTATTTTATAATAAATTATTTATTGCGATAAAAAAATATAAAATGAAAAAAAAAAAATTAAAAAAAAACAAAAAAAAAAAAAAGAAAAAACAAAGTTACATCTCGTCAGTGTAAATAAAAATCCATATTATGTACATATTTTACTGTATGTATTCAAAATCGTTGTTAATGAATAAAAGAATATCCATAATGATTGGGGGAAAAATGAAAAAAAAAAATAATCTACTTGTGAGACAATTTTTTAAGTACCTAACCTTATGTTTTTATTTTTTTTATCAAAGAATCGTAGATGATTAATTTCATCCTTGAAATTGTTCGTTGAAACGAATAGAAAAATGTAATGTAATGTAATGTAATTTAATTGAATTTAATTTGTTATTTTTGTTTTGATCATCATTTTTCAACAAAATTATAAAAATATTAAGAGAAAGTGATCATTTTTAATATATATATTTTTTTTTTACCCCATCATTGTGCAGAACAATGTGGTTGAGCGTAGATAGCGGCGTTTGGGTAAGAAACAAATCGATTTCACGTTCTCTCTCTCCCATTTCTGTTAGAAACTAACGCTAACAGAAGAAAGCCGATTACGAGGCAATAGATTAATTTCTGGCCACTCAAAGAACCACCCTGATCTAACAATTTCATCAGTATCAGTATCATCAAATCGAACCCCTTTAAGATACTTATCAATATTATTTTGATCGTGGTCATTTTAACTGCGTCATTATTCATTAATTTTAATCATAAATCTTAGAAAAAAGAAAAAAAAACTATTGGGTAAGAAAGTAAATGATTGTGGATTTTGTCGATAAGTGGTCTTCTAAAATTAGCAATGACTTAATTGCCAACCCAATAAAATATTCAAAAGAAAAAAAATAGCAAATAAACAAACAAACAAAAAAAATATAAAAAGAAAATAATCGAGAAAACGATGATCGGACTTGTTGAATCAAACTACTATGACAACAACTATACGATGATGTGCATCCTCAAAAGGATTCAACCTAAGTGAAAAAAGAAAATCGGTGTTCTCGAAAAAGGTCCATAGAGAGAATCCCCTTAAACGGGTAACGTTAAGCTCTTGGAAACCGCGGCCAATACGACAAACAATCTCTTACTGCCCTCGAACCGTCGGCTTAACTTCACCCAACCCCTAAGGAAGTAAGTGTACTTACCCTCTGCCCGAGGTCCATAAAGATAAATAACACGGAGCAAGGCCCTCTGCATCGAGGAAAAGAGAGATCCCCCTTTTTCAAATCCTCCCTTTCCATCATTCTCTTTCACTATACTTACGTAAACCAACACTAATTCAAAGTCCTTTTCTTTTTTCGCCTATTACTCGTTTCAAGAAGTCTCAGTGAACCTTTCTCTCTATCTCTCTCTCTTTCTCATTTTTTTCATATTTTTTCTCTCTCTCAATTTTAATTTGATTCTCTTTTTCATTTTTTACTTTTCCTTTCTCTCTTTTTGTTTATTTTTTGTTGTTGTTAGTTAATCTTTCTATCTTATTTTCCCATTTTCTTTTTTATTTCCTATCTCTTTCGTCCTTTTCTTTTGTCTCTGTTTAGTTTTGGATGTTTCTTCTTTGGTCTCGTGATTCCCACCCTCGTTAGCGATACTTCCCGTTACGAATTGCGCGCATGCTTGTTTTGTGTCACCGAAATAATGACAATGTCATAGCCGAGGGCCGATTCGTTATGGCGTGCTTGGCACGTGGGCTACGATTGGATGCGGATATGCTAATATGGCGTCCGTTCCAAGACATTAAATCCTCAGATTCACCGATTCTCGCCAGACGAACTTCGTCTTCCTGCACTTGACTGAATCTAACATAGTTGTTGCACCTATGATAATATTGATTCACGTTATCCATCTTTACTCTTTTTTTTATGGGGTTTGAAAAGAAACTTTGACTCATTCCCAATGACTTTTATTTTTTGTTTGTTTCATTTATTATAATAAAGTTTATCGATATTTTGATAACACAAGTAGATACTGTTTGAAGTTAAATAGATGACAAAAGAGTATGCATGTGTCTGTATGTGTAACATTAGTGTCAAAAGCAAGAAACAGCCAACCCCAATTCGAAATTCGTCACAGTACTTCGTGAGCGATCATGTAACTTGACTGCGAACACGTACCTTAGACCGGTCTCACGATAATCTTCAACATGGGATTTTGCTCTAGGACTGTTAACCATCACTAAACGATTTCTTTTGATCCTGCTTACGCTTGTTCAGGGCATATGCTATAATAGTTGTTACAATATTCACACGGTTACATGCAATACAATACAAAAAAAACTATGAAAAGGATTATCGCAAACTTTGAAACGTAGAATCGTGTATTGTGCGTATGATAAAAAGGATGAGATTCTTTATTCTACCTGAATCTCGTGTTTTACACGAATGATCGAATTGATAAACAGAAAGAGAAAAGGAAGGGAAAAGAAAATATTCGAGAGGAGAATAGAACGGACATCGAACAGCAAAATCGTTGGTTGGTGGGTTGGAGAAACGGAAAGGATAACCTTGAACGTGGAAACCGAGAGACGTCTGCTTATTTACGACGTCGGTACGATGAAAAACGGAAGCGGACCCGGGTGCGATCGTGCGGCCGGACGGACCATCCGCGGAAAAGCCGGACCAAATATGAGAGAAAGAGAGTGTGAGAGAGAGAGAGAGAGAGTAAGTTGGTGTTACTCTACTCGGAGAGAGGTATTCCACCCTACCCCCTAGCTCTCTTCCTCCACCTCTAACCCATCTCTCTCGCTTCTGCCGGTGCACACCTTGATTTACCGTCGACGATATTTTCTCGTCGGCGCTAGTTGGCGCCTACCACGCCAAACCATCCCACACTCGAGCCTCTCCCCCTCCCTGTTCCCTTTTAACCACCACCACCACCACCAACACCACCCCCCCGACAATGGTGCTCGGTTGACATTTTGTTTCGAATTATTGCCCGCGTTTGTTCACCTACGCCTCGTTCCGGCTCTTCTAACTCTTTTTCGGACGGGCTTTATATTTTTTTTTCCTCGCGGTCTCTTTGTTAAGCATCCCTCAACTTGCGTTGATGGGAACGTTGACGAATGAGAACTGTATGTGACGTTTACATCATTCTATATATGTTTTTACAAAGGGATGATCCTCCTAAAAAAAGAAAATGTTGGACAAGAAATTAATGATAAAGGAATTTTAAGATTTTGCCGATGAAGTTAAATGAGATCAATGAATCAGTTGGAATAAATTGAAAAAGAAGGGGGAGGAGAAATTAGTGGGGGGAATAGAAAAAAATATTTTTGACCCTGTTTAAATATGTCCGACCACAAAGCAATAAATATCTTTATCTTATTCGTGCCATTAGCCCCTTGATTCGGAAGGGTCCAATTTACATTCCTATCGGAGCTTCGAAAAGATAAGTACATTTAAATAAATTAGTAGTGCTATCTTAAACGCATGGAAAATAAGAACGGGAAAGAGGATTAAATAATATTTTATCTATTTTCGTTAGGATTCGTTACGCATCTTGCTCTTACGTTTTGCAACCTTGATAGTATCGTTCAAATCCTCACCCTACCACGTTGTTCGCGTATGAACGGAAAAAAAGAAAGATTAAAGAAAGTTCATTGAAAATTTTATAGTATTCGATAACAATTGAATAGAATCAAATATAATAATGTAATTTGTTATAGGAACAATGTTGCAAAAAAAGGCAGAAGGGGGATAGATTTAATTTTTCGAAACTATAAAGTATTCGATAAGAATTGAATATATAATTGAATAGTATGTAGCTTAATAATAAATAGTATGTAGTTTAATAGAGATGTAATTTGTTATAGGAACAATGTTGCAAAAATAAAAAATGGAGGGATAAGTTTAATGTTTTGAAACTTTAAAGTACTCAATACAAATTGAATATAATATTGAATATAATTAAATATAATAATGTAATTTGTTATAGGCACAATGTTGCAAAAAATAACAGGAGGGTACTGATTTAATTTTTTTTTCAAAACATTAAAGTACTCGATAAAACTTGAATATAATTGAATATAATAATGTAATTTGTTATAGAAACAATGTTGCAAAAAACATTGACAGAATGAAAGAGTACATTGAATTTTTGGAAACATACCGCACTTTGGACATTTTCGCGCTTTGCAACGCTCCTCTGGTTACGCAATTGCTTTCCTCCGGTAGTGGACGGTGTCGTATATAGGTGTATATATGAATGTGTTGAAAGAGAAAGATAGAAAGTGAGAGAGAGAGAGAGAGAGAGAGAGTGGTAGGACAATATAATGGGGCATAACAACGGCGTTAACACGCACCGGCCGACCCCGGACGCGACCTGCGACCCTCCCCGCCTGAATTACACCTCTGATAATTACTAGAAATTAATGCCCGAGCCTTATACCCAACGTCCAACGTTCTCCATTGTGTGGCCGGGCAAGCAACGAGCATTTACACGAGCACGAATCTACCTGCTTTTAGGGCGTTAATCGTTACCTATCTGACAAGGGATTAGGGAGATCCATCACATGATATGGTATTCCCATTGGTATTCATCAAGGATTCTGGTATTTCCTGTTTGATCAAGAATCTGCTTATAGTTGTTGTTTCGTAAGAATGCCATTTTCTTCTTTTCTTTTTCTTCCTAACATTTTTTTATTCAATTTTCAAAAGTTTCATCGTATAAAAAAAAATATATATATATATATTGAAATTGATCTGTTCAGAGAGATGATCGAACGAAGCAAGACGAATCGTTAAATTGAAAAATGAAAATATAGGGCGCCGACAAGAACAACCGCGAAGGTATTGAAGAGAGAGAGAGAGAGACAGAGAGTGTAGTGGGGTGAGAGGGTGAAGGAATTGTAAAGGGGGGGTTGTATTAAAGCTGCGGCGGGAGCATAGCAGCAGATAGTTTAATGTGAATTTATTGCGATCGAGATATCGCAGTGGCCAGAAAGCAGAGTCGCGTGCTACATACGTACCGTCAAGCCGATAGCTGGGACCGTTCGTTGGTGTTTGGTCCATTGTGTGTGGAACTCCAAACTGGTTCCAAATGGTAGAGAAAGTGAGAGAGAGAGAGAGAGAGAGAGAGAGAGGACAAAAGCTATAGAGAAAAGCATGGCATGGTTGGATATGTCAGTGTTTTAAAGCGGCCAGCCGTTTCCTGGGGATACGAATCACGCTTTGAAGATCCCACCAATGATATCAGACGCCGTAGCTTGTGGAATCTATCGTAAGGGTACGGTTACGGAGTTTTTTCACCCTCCGGCAAATTCATAATAGGACAAATTTGTGTCTGCGGTTGATACGATACCGCTGTATCAAAAAAAAAAAACGTTCGGAGATTTTTCTTCTTACGATATCGCGTAAATTATTGATAGAAATATTATTATTGTTATCGTTTTATTTGGAAACACACATATTATTTTTGTATTATAATATTGTATTATATTTAGACTAGAAGAACCATTTCTTTTTGATCGGTTAATTTTTCTATTTATATTTTATTTTTGTTATGAAATACTTTGATAAGAATTAATCAAACGTTAGGTAAAAATAGATCGTCCTTTCGAATCATTCTTCCAACCTTTTCGTAGTACCTACCTACCGTCTTTTTCAAAGCTTGTCGCAAGTACTCGGTACGATCGTATATCACATTACTTTAATTCATATGGTAATCACGCGGCGCAGTCACTACACGGATTCACCGAAAACTTTTGGGACAATGCGTGGGACAAAGGCAACGTCGGACGGGGGTGGTGAAGAGGGGAAGTTGAAAGAGTAGATGTGGAGGTGGAGTAGGATGGGGATAGGACAAGTGAGCTAGTGCAAGAAAGAGAGTATGCGTGGGTGATAGTGTAGAGGTAACGAAAGGGAGGAGGGATTGTTGAAACGTTGGAAGTAGGGATGATGGCGGTGGTGAAGGTAGTGAAGGTGGTGCTGGTGGTGGTGGTGGTGCTAGAGGACAACGGTGCGAATGCGATATTGAATTCGCCCCTGGCGACGTGGCTGTTATCGACAATGTCCGACCGTTGGACCGGAAGCCATTTGCTCGTTCTCCTACCAAATTTATGAAACTTTCCAAAGCTCGGCGTGTAATTGCAAACTCCTCGCGAAGGTGGCAGAACGAAGGTGGTGTCAGGGCTTGTTAACTTTACCTACCTACCCTATAGTTTTCTCTTTTTTATTATTAATTAATAACAAAACACTCAAATAAATATCTTGTTAATTTAAACGATCAAATATGATTGTGGATTATATTAAAATAAAAAGTGTGTACAACTTTTTGTCACAAAAGTAAAACAAGGGTGTCAATTAAATGGGTAACTCATGATATTTGAAATCTACGTTTTGGCAAGCTGTTTCCACAAGAGGGATGCTGCTAGAAATGAAATTCCCATTTTAACGATAAATACCGCGGGTCAATCCGCGAAGAGAAATCCATATGCCCGAAAAGCGCGCCGCCATCCAATCTGAAAGTGGACCGGTTGTTAACGCGGAATAGCTTATGCGCCATACGTTACGTGCTTCGGACCGTGTATCGAATGGAAAAAGCATAACGTATGTTATGTTCGTATAGTGACACTGATATACAATACCGTAGATAAAACATAAGAGAAAGAAGAGCTTAGTGAACGAAGGAAATGCTCAGATTGGTCGGAATATTTTGTTCTTGCCAAAAAAATTCTATAATAAAATGTATAATAAAAATGATCGATTTAAAATACGAAAATTAATATTTATCTTTATTATTATTATTAGTATTATTATTTTCTATTAGATGTATGAATAAAACAAATAAATGCATTTAGATATTATTAATTCATTTTATCTTTTGATAATACCAAATGCATTATGCTGAATGTATAAAATCGAAGATACTTTTCTAATCGTTCTTGAAAATAGTATCTCATACTTTCAAGATATTTTTGTTACAAGCGAAGAAAATTGGCCGGTCGGCCATATGCGTCTACTCTTCATGCGCGTAGTAAGGTGGCGTATGAGGCCAACAGGGTGCACCAAGAATGGGATGAGTATGGGAGGAAGGAATAACGGGGGTTGAGGAGAAGGAGGAAGAGGTCGAGGGTTTAGGTATGTGTGTGTTTGTAGGTGTGGGTGGGCCCGCATTACAAATTTAATCTTACAAATGGATCCGAAAACTTGGAAACAATTGAATATATGAAATGCGGCCGCGTATATCATAACGCTAGACACGGGGTGGTTCCAACGGCAATATTGTCAGGGCCGATCCATATTCTCCGAAAGCGTAAAGGAAATAGAGATAGATAGATAGATAGTTAGATAGATAGATAGATAGAGAATAAGAGAGAGAGAGAGAGAGAGAAAGAGAGAGAATGAACCAAAGAGGAGTAGAAAAGGAGAGAGTGAAAAGCTGAAGAGTTTGGGTAAAATGGAGAAAGGCTAAAGGGAAAGGGAGGTAGGAATGGCAAAACATGGTTTTGGCACGACAAGAAGTCGCGAGATAGACGCACGGTTCCTGTCGCATTCGTATAACCTCGGTGTTTCGAAAATCCGGCATAAACAGATTCGATTCGTAAGCTCTCGAACTCTCCGACGAAAAAAAAGAAGGCGAGCTTTCTTTTAGGAATTTTGTGATCGCGAAGGATGTAAATGGTAAGAAACATTTTACAAATTTTTTTTTTCTTCAAATATAATCGTAAAGGTAATCTTTTAAAAAAGTTATTTGCAAATTATTTTTTTGATTTATAAAATAATTATTTAGAAAAAAAATAATAATAATGAGAGTAGATATTAATTTTGTATTATTTTTTTTTTAATTTAAATTTCAAAATATTAACCGTAATCAAATTATTGGTATTATTATATATTATTATTATATTAATTAAAAATATATATATATAATAATATTATATATTATTATTAAAATAATTAAGATTAAATAAATGAAATAATTTATATCAACCATAAAGCAAACAGTAATCCTAGATTTTGAAGAGATCAATGATCAGATTTAAATGATTCTATTAGAAATATAATTTTTGAAGAAGTACCCTTGTTCGTTAAATATTATAATTATTATTATTATTATTTAGAAAAGAATGGGCATATGAGAAAGAGAAGAATAGGTCGGAATAGTAGGAGGAATCGTAGATTCGAAGCGGTCTACCAGCCGCCTAGATTAGCATAAATATGGCGTCTTAGAGTGGGACCGTTTGTCATCGTTAGCAAAGCACACGCTTCCTGGGACTCGTGTAGTCACACTCCTCTGAATCGTCGAGCTGCTTTCTATTCCCTCCGGAGTACTCGACTTAGTCCCGCAGGAAGGAAACCTCCGATGTTAGCTCGGTGAATGTGCAAGAGGGTAAGTGAATGTGCAAGAACTCGCGAGCATGCTAGCTAGCTAGGTTCAACGAATGTACGTGGCTATCACGACCTTTCCCATACCCTCTAACACATCCACCTTTATTCTCCATCTCCTTCTTCTTCTACTACTACTACTACTACTACTACTACTACTACTACTACTATTACTACTAGTGGTACTTATTCTTCTTCTTCTTCTATTTCTCTTCTCCTTTTCCTGACGTCACCAGTCGGAGACAGGTACTTCGGTACCCAAACTTCCCGAACACAGATTTCTACAGGCTGAAAATGAATGGTATTTTCTGATTTAGGATTCCCTTCTCTGATTTAAATTGAAATTATAATGTATATGTGTATGTGTATGTTTGCACTAGTTAAAGAAGTGGAGGGTGAAGGAGGGATAAGCGAATAATATCTCGAAAAGATGGAGGACAGATTTTGTAAAACAAAAATCAACAAGTTCATTTGTATTCGTGTTAAATATTCTGTTTTATTTTTGGGGGGTTTTTTTCTTTCTTTCTTATGGACTTTATCGTTTAATATTAATGATATTAATTAATTATCTCGTATCGATTGTTCTGGGAAGAGTATTCTCTCTCTCTCTCTCTTTCTCTCTCTCTATCGAACAATCACGCTAACCGTTCGAATTTGGTTTATTGCGATGGCGTGTTCGTATCGTCGGCAATCTGCTGAAACGCATCGTCATATTTCATAAGCTTGCTTCCCTGCACTGTTGTGTGGTGCGGGAGGAGGAAGAGGAGGAGATTCGTATTACACTCGGAGATGCCTTCAGTGAAAGGGACGACATTACTTTTCTATTAGAATGATTGAATAAAACCGTCGAAGGATTCTCTCACGTACTCATACTTATTATTGCTCAAACTTTTCTATGAGTAACGAGATCTTGGAAAAATTATTCCATCTATTCTATCACGTATTTTTCTATTTTATTTAATAACTTTAACTAGTATTATCAAATTGATATAAAAGTATTTCTTAATAAATTATTATATGCAATTTTTTCAGATTCAATTAGGAAACAAAATAGAAATAATTATTGCAATAAATTTTGTCTATTTAGGATTTTTATATTATTATTTATAGTATTTATTTTTTAATAGATTATTTATTATTATTTTTATATATTATTATAATATATAATAATATAAGTAATTATATAATAATATTATATTTATATATTTATACTATATATTATAATATTATAATTTATATAATTATAATTTATTATAATATTATATATTTATATTTTATTTTATTAATATTTAATATTTAATATAATTTTCCTAATAATTCCTTTTTTTTTCTTTTAAATAACAAAAACAATAAAGAAATGACGATACAAAGAAAAATAGAATAAAAAAAAGAAATATTGTAGATTATTATTAAAACAATTAGAGATGTTCTGTTATACTTAAAAGAGAGTAGATAGAATAGATTTTGGATTTGTCACTCGACATTTTTCGATTCCCCTTTGAAATCCCGAGGGAACGTTTACCGCGGATAATTCATATTTATGACGGAACGCTCTATCAACCCCACTTGTCTCGTATACGTTTAATTGAGACGTTCGTGTCGGAGGCAATAGGGTGCAAAGCCGCTCGTCGTTGTCCTAAGGGGTCAGAAAAGGACTACAATGCCCATAGACGTACGACGGACTTCAAGAACGATTCTACGAACTGTCGTTAACGATTGGCATGCTTTTTCATATACGCGAACCGTGTCCAGTGTTAATTCATTGTCGTTGCTTATTCTATTATTATCAGCGTGAACAAATCATGGTCAGTAGTATCGTTCACTTATCGTATCGGCTTTTCTATACTCTTTCAAATCATTTCATGGAGACAGCTGCATTTTTCATTTTGATCAACGATACCCCCACCAATAGTTAATGGGAGGGACAATCGATAATCACAATTGTGATTGTCATTTTTAGGTTAGGTTAAGTAGGCTTAATAATTAAATACCCCCTAAAATATGTAAATTTGATTTAGTCGAATGTTTGGCAAATTTGTTATTCATAAAATTAGCATTCGTTTGACGCTTACGATTTTCCTTTTCTCCCCCGTTTTTGTATTTTTTTGATTCGTTTTCATCGTTCCAGAACAAATTCGAAGGAACTTCGTACTTTTATTCTCCAATCATTTCTTTTTTAAATGGAGAGAGAGAGAGAGAGAGAGAGAGAAAGAAAAAAAGTTAGAGTTTCTTTTCTTCTTTTTTTTCATCATCATCATCTTCTTCTTCTTTTACTTTTGTTCTGCAAAAGAAAAAGTTGATAAATATCTTGCTAGGCAATACCGGTAAAACGAGTTTAGGTTTGTGTCGGCAGTGTGTCGGTTAGTACTCGCAAGAGATAGATCCACTTAGTTTTCTGAACGCCCTTTTTCAAGCGTGCGACCCTCTGAGTATTAAATACTAATTCCATTAAAGCGAGGAAGGGTTGCGCCCATATCTCTGACCCATATTTCATGCCAAAAGCTTTTCAATCTGAGAAAATACTTATGGATACGTCCTACGACCCTTCTTCATATTGCTCAGGAAAAATATCAAGATCGTTTCTTCGAACTGGAAGAAAGAAAGATTACTCATTTTTCTATCATAAGATGATTATAGTTATTGTTTTACTTTTTTTTTTTTTTTTAAATAGTTCATAATATTTAACAACGTTTATATAATGTGTTTTTTTTTGTTCATAAGTTTAATAATAATTTTAAAATACGTGTGTTCCAACGTAATCAACTCAACCAATAAATGAAAAACAACTGTTTTATATTTCGCATATAAAATATAATTCTCCAAAAAAAAAAAAATTTTAATAATTGAAAATAAAATGAAAGATTGGACGCCATTTTGGTAGCGAATGATTATCAAACGAAACGTATTCGTAGAGATCGTTATTCTTGGTGATTTCGAAAAAGGTAGTAGGAAAACGATCGTGAAAGACGATAGAATAAAAGGGAATAGAATAGTTACCCCCTTACAACTCCCCCCTCCCTGCCCCTGCCCTGCACCCTTCCCCCCGCTGCCCCTTTGTCTTTCTCAGAATCTCTCGTTCCTTCTTTTTCGTGGCGATAAGTAAGAACAACGATCGATCGAAACGATATCGAGAACTCGATTAAGCTCGTCCCTTGGGCATTTGAGGGCGTGTAAAAAGGTGACTTTTTTTCTTTTTTTTTTTTTATTCGTTTTCGAACGAACGACGATTTCGATTTGGATTCGTAGGGATAAAGTTTCTTGTTGCCTATGGTTTGAGCATTTGAGAATTTCATCTGCATCAAAGGACCGATGCAATCACGCAGAAGCTCGTGATAACGGAGTTTCAATTATGATTCACATTCTTCCCGTTCTTTCTATCTATTATCATAGGGTCTTTGGTTTAACGACAAAAATCATTTCTATCGAAGATTCAAATTCGAGATCTTTATAGTTAAATCTTAGAAAAGGAAATAAATGATAAAGTATAGTTGTGCATGTTCATCGTTAAATTTCGTTTTGTTTCGTTTGATTTCGTACCGTCGGCAGACGAATTTCTCATCTGCTTTTTTTCTCTCTCTCTCATTCATTCCTGTTTTCTTTCTCATTCTATTTTTTATTTTCATTTTGTTCGTGCCGACGCCACATCTTCGCTTATTCTATGGCTAAAGTTTGTCCTTCAATTACTTGGAAAAGCATTGGAACTACAACACCACGATAACTCAATTCTGCCGACAGACACATAGCTCCAATCGCTAAAAGGTCCTCGAAGACCGATCGTCCTTCTTTAGGCAATAACTGTCATACGAATAGAAGGATATCATTGATGTACGTACGTTCAACGTATAAGTCGAAGAAAATGAATGAACAAAAAAAAAAATAAATAAGAAAAAGAAAATAAAAAGATGATGATGATGATGACGATGATGATCGAATATTCGTTGGATTCATGATGCATGTGAATCCCATATTGAAACTTAAAAAACCAATAGCATCAAAATAATATGAAAATAGTAAAATCCAGTATGACGTTAACAAGAGTAACCCAATGATTTTAACACGGCTACTTCTGGTCCCTGGTTCAGGTCAATAAGCGCAATAAACTCATTCAACGCTTTACTGCGAATCGCTTTATAGCTGGTGGTTATGACAAGACTACCCCCTATACCCTTTATCCTTGTCTTTCTGCTCATCTCGATTGAGAAACCCTCCCTCTATCCCGTCATTCTTTTCCTCTTTTCCCTAACTCTCATTTCTAGCTGGTATACAGTGAAAAACCCCGCCCTAGAGAAACTAGTTACCAAAATTGCGCTAGTTTAAATTACGAGTGTTGGCGCCTTCGCGATTTATTTTTAAAGGGCTGTTATACGACACCCTCTAACCACCCACATCGTCCTTCTTTACTTCAAATTACATCTACCACCCATCCACCCACAACTATTATTACGAATAACTGGTTTATATATATATGTACAGTTCTCATAACAAATAATAACAAACTTCGTATTATTTCTTACGACTTCGTATTCTTCAGGTTCTTATTTCGTTTAGTTCCTATTTTTTTTTCTTTTTTTTTCTTTTCAATGCTAAAACTTTAACGTTTCTTTCAGAAAACTTTCGGAATAGTTACTTGCTAGATGGTCGTTCACGAACAGTAAAATGTTGACTTTAATGTTGATCGTTTTTGAGATACGTTACTTCCTTCTCAGTTCGGGTTTTAATCGACGCGACAGTCAGAAATCGTAAAACCGTTATATCCAATCTTTCGTTGAGATGAAATGCGCCTAAGATTTAACGACGTACGTTAGTAAGATCGAATGCATTATCGTGCAAAATAACACACACGTTTAGTGTGTTCACCGTCGGAAATCAGATTCTACAGTTTCAATGTTATTTCATTTTCTTCTGTTAAATATCTTTTTGTAGTAAAACATTTGTAAAATATTTTGTAAAAATTTGTAACACGTTATATTAGAATTGTCGATAGATTTGATAATCAATATTTTATTTCTTGTTGATCTAACAAAAAATTCGATTAAAAATAAATAAATACAAAGCAAGAAAAAATAAAATGAATGAATAGAGATATAGGTGTTAGAAAGGTAAAAAAAAAAAAAAAAATAAATAAAAAACAAAGAAGAAGCAAGGGTCCTTGTACTCGCGAGTAAAACGATGATGCTGTCTCCTCGTCCCTTCGTCCCTTCTCCTATCAATCTCGACTCCTACTCGTTCCCACTCTCTCTCGGTTGGACATTTACATGGCAATAGCTGGTAGGTACCTACACACTTCGTCCTGTTGTACCCCGAGGCCAGAATTGAAACCACCTCATTACCACGGCACACCCGGAACGTGGGCGAGGGCAAAAGGGGGAATGAGGGGGAACCGAGCTGCCGGAGAATCCGTTTTGCGAATATTGGAGGTAATGTCGCGAGGGGTTTTATATACAACCACCACCCCTTCTCCTCTGTTCGTTCACCAAACGTTCCCATTCTCTTGTTTCTTTTTACATTTACTCACTTCTCACGAGTTAATCATTCTTCCTGTTTATCTCAAGCTTCCCGATAAAAAAAAAAAATAAAAAATGAAAGAAAAAGAACTGTGTAAAATAATCAAACGAATTATATATTCATTTTACGTATTTCGAGAATGTGTGTGTCATTTTCTTTTCATAAACAACAATTCGTATTATTTAATAAAAAAAGAAAGAAAAAAAAGATCGATATGTAGAAATATCGGTACGACGAAAGGTGAAACGAGAATAATTTAGTTTAAAACGCAAGGTAAAAGTCTCGTTTGAATATCAGTAATGGAATATCAGAAGGGGTTGGGTAAGGAAGAAAGGAGCCAGGGACCAGATGACACGTTCGTCTAGAGTAAGATAAGAAAACGACGCTCGTAACACGAACACGAAGATGCCCGCATTTACGAAACACCAGAGAGTGGAGGAAGGAAGGAAGGAAGGAAGGAAGGAAGGAAGGAAGGTGGAGAACTGGTAGAGGGTGGATGAGGGTGGAAGGTGGAGAAGGGTAAGGGAGGTAAAGCGGCATCGTCTTTACGACACTGTGATACGCCACGCTCTAGCTCTTGGATTCTCTACGTTTCGCGCATAGCAACGCCAGCAACCGGTTTAAGAGGTTGAGGTTGTGGTGAAGGTGGAGAAGGAGGAGGAGGAGGAGGAGGAGGGAATTGTGGGAGGTGGTGGAATGGTAGGAAAGCGACCTTTCTACGAAAACGGGGTTTGTGCGATGTTACAACTTTAATTAAATGTTTGTCGTAACCGACTTTAGTGAAGGCTGCCGAAGAAGAAGCTAACGTTTACGTTTGCTCGTAACACTTTTACTCGATTATGTTACTTAGAAGTATTCCAAATCATTTATTTTACGATTTTTAGAGTTTCCAATGATAAGTTTTTTTCTTTTTTATTTTCATTTTATTTTTTCTGTTTTCAATAAATGTACGCGAACATTCTCGATGAAATTGTTCATTATAAAAATGTAAATATCTTTATCGTTAATATTTATTTATAAAAAAAATCTTACTTTCTATCACTGTGGTGTGGATACGTTAAGAAAAGTTGCCGAGGGTTTTTGCTTATAAACGTAGATCGTTTTCTATTAGCATACAAATCCGTTTCTTTTTATACGAAAAGGCTCCTAGCATTTTATCGAAATACATAGATAAGTATTTAGGTATCTTTTTGAAGATAAAAAAAAAATAAAATAAAATAAAATAAAAATAATTCTCAAAATGTTTCGTAATCGTTTGTATTTTTATTCTGTATAAAAAAAAAAAAAACATGTACGATGATAATATTTTGATTTGTTATTTTCTATTGGCATAGAATACTCGTTAATTTACCATTGCCCTGTCGGAAATAGATGAGAGGATCGGTCCATATTGGTAATCTCGAGATGCAACCTAGCTTCTCCTAGAAGACGTTTCATAGTGGTCAAGATGGCGCACCACGTGCAGTGTGTTCCATCTTATATTAGCATACAAACTCCTAGCCGGCAGCTAGGGGCTCACTTGAGTCTTGATTTATGTACTAAATATGCCTCCCTCGCGAACCAACCAATACAACGTAGTCTAAAGTGAAGTATGTCTATAACATTTCCTATTTATTTTTGTTGTTGTTCGATTTTTGATCAAAGTATATATTTTCAAAAGAAATATAAAAATATATTTGAATTAAAAAAAAAAAAAAAAAAACAAACAAATTTTGAATAGTATATCTTATTATTGTATAAGGTTGGCAAGTAACTGATTACAGATTTTATCGATAGGTGGTCTTTTTAAAATCAGCAATGACTTAGTTGCCAACCCAATATAATAATATTTTAAAAAAAAGATAAAGGATTACGAATTGGAAGAAAATGATCGTCGAAGCTTTCGAGACGAAAAAAAAAAATGATAAAATAAAAAAAAGAAGAAACAGTGGGTTTTACAGTGGAATAGTTTCAGCATGTAAAACGGGCACGTCATACAAGTTAGCGTGGCTAAAACGCGAATCGTTCGTACGCTATGATAAGTATGGTAATACGTTAGAATTAAAAAGTCCAGTTAAGCCGGTAATAATTCAAGATCCGCGAGGGTGTATCAAGGCGAATAAGCATAAATGAATAATGGGATATGATAGATAATTTAATGTGCTCGTTGCATGTTGCATTTGGTCTGGCCGATTCGCACGCCGCTTACGATGATAGTAGTAGTCTCTTTCAACTTCAGGGAACAACCGTATCCCACCTTTTGACTAATCTCTCTTGAGATTGGTTACATTATTTTGTTAATGGATTTTCTTAAAAATAAAATAAAATAGTTTATTTATTTATTTATCTCAGTATTTGTTTTTTGTTCAATACGATTTTTGCGATACACAATAGAAAATTCAAAAGGATGATGATAATAATAATAATAATAATAATGATGATGATAATAATAATAATGGAGTTTCGAAAGTTGTTCGGTGCAATTTTCTTACGGTTTTAGGTGCGTTAAAATATGTATGGAATCGAGTTTAAATCCTCTTGGTTGTTTGGTTGCCCCGTGGCCGCGGTACAACGTTAACGCAAGCGCGGAAGCTGTTACCGAGTCATTTGCATGACATCACCGACGATTTCGTTAAAATCCCTTACCTCTCTTTTTCTCCCATTTGCTTGTGTCGTCTACCAACGTTCAACTCGATTTACCGTCAGCAATCTAAATAGACCACCACCGCGTTTCATAGCCCTCCCGGGCTATATTGCTACGATGTAATTCGAGCCTGTAATCGTTTACCGTGCGGAGAACCTAAGTGTTTTGCATTCGCCAAAATGCTTGAATAATAACCTATTTGAACTTTTCATTCACAATTTTTTCTATTTCGTTTTAACATATTATATCTATCTATCTATCTATCTATCTATATATCTAAACATGTAGATTTAGTTTGTGCCTAATCGGTACTCTGCAAAAGTACTTTACTGATTGTCTTGAAATTTTGATACAAAGTTGCATTCACATACAGCTAGGTTTTTATTACATTAATTTATTTATAAAATAATTAATTAATCTAAAATAAAAGAAAAAGAAGCAAGTAAGGCCAGGGCCATCTGTTGGTCATAGATTTTGGTGAGTGCGCGAAATATTTGAACATAACCTAACCTTTATCTATAGGACAACGTTAAATTATAATTTATTAAATATATTTTCATATTTTATATACTTTGTAATAATAATTATTATGTTTGATTGTTTAAAAATATATACAAGATTAATATTACGAATTTAAATTTACAATTTGTTGATCCTTAACACACTCAGACGCGTATGTGAAATAATGACATATGCAGAAGGGTACGAAAACGTTTGCTGGCTCGTGTATCACAAGACGTATCGCTAAAAGTTACGAGGGAATGCAAGAAGAACTTAAGGGTGGTTTCATAGTAATAGAAAGAGAAAAGAGAGATAGAGAGAAGATCGGCGCCGGCAGACTTTTGTTTCCGAAGAAACATAAAAATCGGTCTTCTCGACGGCTACTGGCAAACCACGTTTTTTCTTTCTTTTCTATTCTTTCCGAACGAAGACAGTTTTATGCGTTTCACATTAATTTGCATAATCGAATATAAAATCTGAATAACGCGTTTCCGCGACATTTGGAGTCGTGTGTCACTCGAAAGATTCTTTCTTACCCTTCTGAATTACGTCCCCAATCGACTCCTTTACTTTGCCCTCTTTTTTCCTTTTTTTTGTTTCGTGAAATATATTGCAAAATTATAATGCGAAATAATTTTTCATTAATCTAATTTCTTAATACAACTATTTTTAAATTAAATAAATAAGTTTGAAGAAAAAATACAGATAAATTATTATCAGAAATTGATCTTATTATTTTATTTCAAATTAGCATATGTTGGTAACTAACTTCTTTACCATTGTATGATAAAAAAGAATCAACTATCCCTATTGAAAAGTCGATAAGGTAGGAAAAGAAAATATTAAAAGGAGTTGATACTTTCAAACGGTATTTCTGTTTATCATTTGGTATTTTTCTGTTGCATGATAAACGTTGATAAGCTTTGAACTCATTTGTACAATTAAAGGCAGCATTCTCATTAGGAATTTTTTGTTTATTTTCATCAAGTTTCTAATTGATAGTACAAATCTCATACATAATTATTATACAAAATATAAATGAAGTATATAATATAATAATGTCTTATCAACTGCGAATAAAGTAGATTTCTTCTTATTATCAGTTGATAAAATAAATTTGTGTATCATCATCAGTAAGTAACGTAATTCTTATCTACAATTTTTAAAGATTGATCATCTAATATCATTCGAAACTTGTACAACTTCAGCATAAGATGAAAAGATAAATTAAATGGTAAGGATGCACTAAGATAATTCTATTTTTCTCAATTTATCGAATAAAGGTACATGCTTGTGTGTAGGTAACTACATTTGAATTCCCAAAATTGATTACAAGGAAAGTTATCTTATAGATTTGCAAGGACTTACATTTAAAAATTTGAATAATCTCACATCCGCTCCCAATTTTTATGATTAATAAAACTGATTTGTAAGAAAAATATTACGTAAAATTTTTTTCATTGAATTATATCCCTTAGTAGATTACAAAGTCATTTACATATCTAAATCAAATTGAAAGCACGGATTTAACTCGTGTCTCTGATGTTTAATTTGTAATTATATTTGGTCTGCAAAGCATATCACAAATCTCACTCGATTATATTCGGGCAAAAGAGTTAAAATTAATTGAAATAAGAATAATAATTAATTTGATTAAATTTTGTCAATGGAATTATATTGAATTATTTTGTAAATATGGATAGAAGAAATGCAGTGTTAGTAATCAGATTAAAATATAAATATGTAATAAGAAAGCTAATAATAAAGAAAATAATTGTTAATAGAGTAAAAGAAAAAGTACTGTGACAATAAATTACTTAGGATTTTTTCTTTTATTTATTTATTTATTTTTTTTTTTTTCTGAAAGCTATAACGATATTAAATAACTTCTTTATTCTTAGTTAGGATGCTGTTGTTTACGGGTTTGCTTATTAGAGAATCCGTTACCGTCGGCTACTTTAATTACTTTTTCATTAATACGGTAGTATAAGCAACACAGAGGAATAAAGGTATTGCAGCACGAAACATCTGGGTTCATAGAGTTTCTTTGAAAAATCTTTGTACTATATATAGTATTATTTTTTATTTCGAGAAAAAATTAAAATAATCTTTTATTAAGATTCTCTTTTTATTTTAATTAAAATATTAAAATGATGAGTCATTTAAACAATTCAACATTACTACTAAATTGTAAATTTAAATGTTACCGTAATAATAATAATAATAGTAATAATAATAATAATAATAATAATAATAATAATAGATTGAAATATTGAATAATATTGAATGTATGGTGGTGAGGGGGTGTACTATTCATTGTAATATTTCATTGTTATTTATCGATGAGCACGAATTATTTGTCATATTCTGTTAACAACGAAAACAGAACATTTAGATAATTACACAGTTAGATAAAATGGTTCATTAACTTCGTTAAATTATTCATTTCCTGGACAAAAGGTAAAGAGAAGTAATTTAATATTATAAGATAAAACAAATTTATAATTATACAAATTCCTATCTACGATGTGAAACCTTTCTCTACTAATATTCCATGCATATATATTAAAAAAATAAAAAAATAATAATAATAATTATGAAATATTATTCGAGTACTTAGAATGCAAACATTTTTCTTAATAGCACGTAAAATGTTAGTAACTTATAATCAGTCTAGTTACATGTTTCCACTTTGACTTATACGTTTAATCGCTAGATGGTACTGAATGTTTCATAATCAAACACATGTAATTTAATGATGCATATATGTAGTTAACATGTATAGAACCTTCCGTACACGGTTGTATGAATTTCATCCAACAACGAGAATGCATTAGCAAATTAATTCAGGCATCTAATCGTCGAATGACGTTCCAAAATCCGATATAATTGATTGATACGGCATGAGCTCAAGATTTCTATGGGTTATGCAACTATCTATCTATCTACTATCTATCTACTATCTATTTATCTATCTGTGTATTCAGTATCAGTATATATATATATATTCATAAGTATTCAATTAGAAGATCAAATGTTTAATTTAAAACGTTGATATGTGATACTGAGATTGAAGTGACGTTAACTATCCGTAAAAGTTTCATTGGAAAGTTTCAAAGTTAGGATTATTATAGGATAAGGGAAGGGAAGGGAAGGGAAGGGGGGAGAGGGTAAAGTATTCCTCCTCTTTAAAACACGGAAATATTGGTAGAAAGTTAATAAAAGAATTTTCTTTCTATTATATAGTTTTAATTAACGTTAGATCGATATTAACGTTCAGAATCTCATATAATATAATGTAGTAGATAGGGTAGTTCGTAAATTTGGACTAACATGCGATCCTTGTCTCTATTATCGTGGGCCAACATGACGAGACATAAAGACGGCTTGGTTTACTTGTTTCACGACTTCTCTTATGCTAGTAGTAAAACTTTGACGTTGGCGCGTTTGCAGGTTGTAACGCGGATTGTAAGCATCGTTGGGGAATTATTTAACCCAAACCACCTTATATACCCGAAGAGAAGGGTTCTTCCGTTTTCTCTGTATTGTACAGATGTTCTTTCCTTACAAGTGTGAGAATGTAACACACTAACGTTGAGTAAACAATTTCATGAGGGAGAAATCGCCGACGATGACTGTTGTTCACTGCATGTTAGAAAATATATATATGTATATATGTGTGTGTGTGGAGAAACTGTTTCGGAAGTTTCATTGTAAACGAAAGGGAGAGAGCTTTCCTAATTATGCTTGACGACAACCTTTCGAGATTATACAGTTAAATCCATTAAGTTCATTTTCTTGTTTAAATGCTAATATTTATTTAACTAGAAACATGAAGAATAAAATGATTATGTAATATGTAAAGCTCTGAAAAGTTTTATATAATATCACGTGAATACTTACAATACGAATATTTGTACGTAAAAATAACGTTTTATTTTAATTTTAATTGTTTTTTACTGTCTTGCAATTGATTTATTTTTATTTTTCTAACATTAGGGTTAGGTCAGGAAGAATAATTTTTATATTATAGATAAAGTTGAACAAATTTGTACAAACTATTATTTATTATTGAAAGAAAAAATAAAAATAAAAGCAAAGAAAATAAAACAAAATAAAATTTCGATCAACGTATCAGAGGGTCAATTTCTAGTCGAACAACGTACCTATAGGAGAAGGAGGAAGAGGAGAAGGATCAGGAGGAGTAGGAGGAGGATGTGGAATCGAACTTGGGGGTGGAGTCACCCCCGTGAGAGACGCAATCAACGACACATGGCGTTCCGGTACTGAACAACGAGACCGTGCCAGACCAGTTTGAAAGTTTAACCGGTGGATGCGGCCCAGGAACGAAATCGTTCGAATAAAGCCATTTCTTTCTTGAGAAAACAGCGTTTTGTTAAAAGAAAAATAGAAAATAAATAAAGAATAGAAAATGAAAGAGAGAAGGAGAGATAGAGAGAGAGAGAGAAAGAGACAGAAATAGTTTTCAACCATTTACCACCAACTACGATCGTCTCTCAATGCAATATTTCGCAGGAATATTGTATGGCCTGGTGATTCGCGTTGATAGGCAATTTGCCAATTTCCACTTTTCTCTTTTACACTTTTTCTGTTTTTCTTTTTTTTTTCTTTTCTTTTTATTTTCCTTACCAACCCCAAAACCCAACGAGAGATAGTCTTTCAACTATACCCCCTATAGAGTTTAGTATCTTTCTCTCAAATTTGGTCCACCGTCTTTCATATTTTCTATTACTACTAGCGAATGATCCTACGAACAATATTTCTTTATTTTTCTATTTTCTATACTATCTCATAGATTTGTCATAGTCCTGTTGTTGAAATATATATATATTGGTATTTATATAGTATGGTGGTGAAGAGACGAAAGTTTAGTAAGGAAAACATAATATTGAAAGGGTTAGATATAATAAGTTATAATTTAGAAATTATATAATAATAATAATATAATATAACTTAATAATAACTTAATAAAATATAATAAGTTATATAAATAATAAATTATAATTTAATAATGTAATA
>NW_015148997.1:1522290-1540066 GCF_001465965.1 Polistes dominula
TATATATATATATATATAAAGAGAGAGAGAGAGAGAGACAGAGATAGAAGAAGATTCGATACGATAAGTCAAAGTATAGAAAAAGTAATATTATCATTGTTAAAAAGTAGAAGTGTATTAAAACGTGTGTGTATGTGTGTGTAAGTAATATCAACGTAGAGAATGTTGCAAGTAAAAGAAAATAAAAAAAAAGAGAGAAAAATATATATATATATATAAAGAGAAAGAAAGAGGCCGGACCACGGCCATTTAGAGTCAGCCTTGTCTCTTCTACCGTTTATGGGGGTTCTCTTGAAAAACCGCTCTTTTCTTTCTTTCTTCTTCCCTCCACACCCCACCCCACCCCCTCCCCGCCCCTCTCACGTAGCAGTCCTCCTCCCAACAGTCTACCCTCTCTTTCTTTCTTTACCTTCTCGTCCTACGATAGTCATCGTATCTTCGAAGACGACGACAACAACGACGACAACGATGTTGGTAGCTGTTTGCTGTTTCTGTTTCTGCTACTACTCTCCGAAAGTCCTCGACGTTATAACCTCGAAGGAGTCCAGCTGCTTGCGATCCCGCGACTCTCCGTTTTTGGGACGCGTGCTACGCAGTATATAAAAGAGAAAGAGAGAGAGAGAGAGAGAGAGAGAGAGAGAGTCCTTAGAAGGCGTCAGGTCGCGAGCCTTTGTCTGCCGATCTTCCAAGCTCTCGTACCTTCTACGAAATTTCCGGGAAACGGTTTCTCTTGGATTGTATCAACCAACTAACCAACCAATCAACTAATCGATCGATTGACTAATCGATCAATTTCGTTTTAATATTAAATTATAATACGATCATGGGGGATATATCGGTTTATCGAATGAAGTTTATTTATTTTTATGTGTTAACTATTTCTGATAATTTAAGGGGGAACAGGTTTAATGCAATTTAATGTAGATGCAAGGTGATTTAGAAATATTTTATTAAAATGTTTAGACAATGATTTAGAATAAAGTCAGTTGTTTTTATGGATTATTTATCGTATTGCATTTATAAATATATTTTTGTTTTATTTTTTTGTAACACTGTAAAAAAAATGGCCCCTCTACACGGTAAGACTTGATCGACAAAGTGCATGAGCACTTGCTTAAAGCAAGATGTGTTAATTAATTGTAGTAATGAAAATTAATTAAATGATAACAATTTTATAATTATTTAATAGATAATTAATTATTCTTCTTATATTAACTAATCAAATTAGAAAATATTTATCACAATTAATATTGACAGTGTCAATATTGTCGCAAAGCTCGTTAGTTGTATCGTAGAATGTTTAAATGAAGGGTTTTAATAAAGAAAAAAAAAAAAAAAATAATAATAATAATAAAAAGTAAAAAAAGAAATTATTGATAAGATAATATTGAAAAGAATATCTTTCACTTTTATATATATATATATATAATATATTTTTCTTTTTTATTACTAAAGGAAAAGAAGATGAGACGATAATTAGTTGAAAGAAAGGAAAGAAGAAGATAATGGGGTACACGGATCAACCTTATCCGATATTGTGACCTTATTTGACAAGACAACGGTGTTGTTTGTCCCTTTCTTACTTTCTATCTATCTATCTCATCTTTGTCTGTTGCCCATCGTTCGAGAACATCGATCTTACGTAAACGAATACGCTGTTCTCGTTCAGTTGTCGAATGCTTTCAACGTTCCTGTCCTCCTGGATTCTATCTTTTTCTTTCCCTCTTTCCCTATCTCTTTCTCTCTCTCATTCTATCTATCTTTCTTTCATGCTTAACTCTTTTTGTCCCTTTTTTTTTGTCACGAAGAAAGCTTCGAAATCGCGAGAACAGGTTTTGCAGCTTAAAAGCTACGTTTCTAGTCTCCTCTCTCTCTCTTTTTATCTGTTACCTAACCAATACCTGTACAAGAATGGCAACATTTGTCACAAAATTGCTACGATAAAGGATTATTACTGTTGTTTTTATTTTTATTGTGGATTATTATTGTTATTCTATTAATTTTTATATATGTTATATTTTAAATTATATATTATATAATAAATAATATATAATATATAAATTATATTAATTATATTAATTATCTAAAGTTATATTATAAATAAAGTTATATCATTAAAATATTATATATAATATATATGCAATTAATAACTAATACAGTACTATATATATATGTACTAGGGGTGCTCCGCCACGGGTTGCTGTGGCTCACAATCAGTCCAATACACACGTCTTTAAGTCAACGAATAACCTTATTCCGCCGTCTGTTGGAATCTTATCGAACTAATAGAGATAATCATAATTCGCAATAAAATAATATTGAGATATAAACTATCCTATCTTTCAAGTTGGATGAAACTGCACACAGTATGTAAAATTTAATTAAAATCGGTTCAGTAGATTAGGAGTCCATTGCGGACAAACAATGTGACACGTAATTTATATCTATATAAAGATATTCAATCGGATAAATTTCATTCTCCTATAAAATAATACTTGGATATTTAACAAATATAACTATTATAGATAAAGTTATTTGTTTCTTCTTTCCCCCACTCTTTACCCAGACTATTTAGATTCGTTTTTCGTTTACAATAGAATTCAGGTGTGAGAAACGAATAGGACTGCATATACATATACAGAAGTTGATTATGCGCAGATGCCAGAGACAATAACCTTTCTCTATCCTCCGACTCTTTTTAGTCAATCCATTTTCTTCTTTCTTTCTTTCCTATTTTATTTTTTTTCTTTTTTTTTCTTTTTTGTCACTTTGTACTTTTCCCATTACGCCGTTGTTCTGTATTATCCTACACCCCCATCTTCCTACGTGTTTTATATGCATTATTCTTTGTAAATACGTAACCACGTCATTGCTCTATGTATTTAAAATCATTTCGAACGGCTGCCTTTATTAGACGAACTTTGAGCGAAATAAAGCAAACATCTTTTCACGTTACAAGAAAAAAAAAATAAAATGGAGTAAAAAAGTTAGTAACATTTCACCTTTGTTTTTTTTTGTCTTATGCTTCAAAACTAAATTAAAAAACTAAAAGAATTATGAAGATATTACTTTTTTTTTGTCAGGAAAAACTTGATTCGAATCAAACTGAACGATATAACGTTTGATTTGTCGAAAAGTCAATGAGAGTTAGAAGGTAGAAGAGGGTAGGAGGAAAGGGTAAGAAAAAGAAAAGAAAAAAGAATTGAATCTTATTGTTCCTCTAAAATCTCGACACGAAGAGTTCGTCGATGTTACGTAAAAGAAATAAGAAAGGTAAAAAAGGATATAAAATCAATAACACGGGTAGGTGAGGTGAGGTGAAAAAAACAAAAAAAGAAAATTCATGGTTCTTTGATTTTGTCCGTTTTCTCATGGTAAAAGAAGAGAAACGAACGTTTAACCGATTAACGACGTAGAAAGAACGGGGAGATTGGAGAAAACGTTGAGAAAGAAGAGAAAAAGAGAAAAGTGAAGTTAGCAAGGAGGGTTGGTTGGGTGTGAGTTTGGTATGGTAGCAGAATAAAAAAAAAAAAAAAAAAAGAAACATAGAAAAATAGTCAAAAGAATCGACGATATTAAAGCGGGGAAATCCTTTGAAAAGCCGCGACCTAACACGGTGAACAAACACACACGCGATAGAGAAAGAGTCAATCTCGGAAAAAAACGTGAAAGCCTTTCGTAGATGGATCTAGTCACTGACTAACTCACTCACTAACTCACTAACTCATTCGTTCATATGTTACGTTCATACGTTAGTTCATACGTTAGTTCAACTCGTATTGGTTCGTTCGTTCGGTAGGTAGGTAGGTAGGTAGGTCGGTGAGAATTCAGAAACTTGAGGGGATCTATATAGGTGAGGGATCTACATAGAGGGAGGGATCTACATAGTCGGCCCGTTAGCATCGAGAGCCCCAAGTTCCCACGTCTCGACGGGAACAAGCCGACGGCATTCGAACCCGAGTGTTTGCCTAAATAATTCCCGAATTAGTCGAGCGATGTTTGAGCAAGGCCGAGTTCTATGCGTCATTCGTCGACTGATTTCAACCGGAGTGGTCACCTCTCTTACTCTGCTTCTGCTAACCTCTCTCTCATCCTCATCCTATTCCTGTTATAGAGAGAATAAAAAAAAAAAAAATTAGTAAAAGTAGACGATTCGAATTTGAACCCTCACGTTTGAACCCTGTACGTTTCTTTTTCAATTAGATCGATTCCTAACATATTATTATTATTATATATATTTTATGTATGTGTAATTCGACTTAAAAAAAAAAAAAAGAAAGAAACTAAATAAAAATATATATCCGTCATTCCATCTCATCCATGCCGAAAGTAATAATAATTCGTTTGGTACGACGCGAACGAGTGGTTTTATCTAAAGAATTTATGACGCGACGCAGTTCGTAATTTTAAAGCACAACGCGTACTCTCTTTCTCTCTCACTTACTCATTCACTCACTCATTCACTCTATCTATCTCTCTTGCTCTTTTTCTCTACACCCTCGTCTCGAGCTTCACAATCCATATTTAACGATCTTCCTGCGCGAGCGCATGATTTATACGACCTCTAACGAATTCGTTGCGTAATGTTAAAAGCAAGACGCGCATTTCTGCATATGACGCTTTATTTATTAACAAAAAAAAAAAAGAAGAATAAAAAATAAGAAAAAGAAGAAGACGACAACCGTTGACGATAAATCATAAGTCGCGTTATGATTTAACCCCCAGTCCTAAATTTTCAAGACGAATACAATCCTAACCCCTTTGATGGATTAGAGTGCAGTCCTAAATGAAAGGGTTGAAAATTTCATACCGAATATTCGTGAAATCGTATAACCTATTTTACTTTTGCTGTATCTTTGTTTTTTGTTTTTATTTGTTTGTTTGTTTGTTTGTTGTTGTTATTATTTCCTTTACACCTTTTGTCTTTTCGAGTCGTCGTCGCGTAGTTGATAGAAAGGATCTTTTCTTTCTCACGAAACAACGAAAGCGAGCTTGCAAGCACATCGTCACGCCGTCATTCCTTTCCTATTCCCTATGTAGCTCGTTAGTATTCGTTTTCGCATTTTCCAGAATCCGAGCACGCGGCCTTTCCACCCTCCCACCCTTCCATCCCTCTCTTCCTTTTCTATCCTTTTTTCCTTTATTTTCTTTTCCTGCTTTCTTTCTCTCTCTCTCTCTCTCTCTTTTTCATTTTTTTCAATCCTTTATTTTTTCTATGAAACCCACCAGCACCACCACCACCACCACCACCACCCATCTCAACGTTTCAAAGCTTTTTATATCGTGCCGAAGCACTCGCTGAACATTTTTGTCCTAGAAATGCGATTTATCCTATCGTGGTTAGAATTTATTATATTTGTATAAGAATATAAATATACATATATATGTGGGTGTGTGTGTGTGTGTTGAAGAAAACGTTTAGATCATTGTAAAGAGAACCGAAGAATTTCGTTTAAAATATTGAAAATGGTCGTGGAGAGTTTGTGCGAAATGCGATAGTAATCGGAATATCACAACGTTCCTTTCGAGTTATTCAAATTAAATGTATTACCTTCTGTAAGTCATTCAGGGAATAGTTACCTTGGTTACACCCTTTTTTTGTGACTTGATTAATCGTATTGTTTCATGGATAAACATACATATATATATATACTAAACTATTTATTCAACATAGTTTAAAAGTTCGTGTTTTAACACACTGTTGATTACTCACTAAAACTAAGATAAATTTTAATTAAAACTATCTCTTTCGATGTTATATCACCCCTCATTTCATTCTTTCCTCTTATTTGACGTTAGAAAATTAGAAATTTTAAAAGAGAGAGAGAGAAAGATAGATAGATAGAATTATTTCTTTCATTATAAATTCGTATAAAAAAAATAATATAAAATATAGTTAAAATAAGAGAAAAATATAAATAAATAAATACATATTATCTAATTTATAATAAATTTATTTATAGAATATAAATATATTTTATTATTATTTTTTTTTTTATGATCGTAGAATATTCCATTTGTGCAGTTCAAAAGTACGACCTCAGGCAATTTATCATAAACCAGGATAAATAATTTATCTTAAACGTGCTTCTTATAGTGGTAATCGATAAGAAACATATTATTGTCCTTTAACATCCAAAAGGGGTGGTTGATGGTAGCTCATTAAAACATCGTTATAGTGTTAAACATGTAATATAATATTTAACATAGAAATTTCGTTATAAATAATAATATTTCTAATGTTCATTTCAATTAAACAAGAATTAACCAACGATTATAGTCCTTAGTCTTTCACAATAGTATATAAAGAGGAACAACACATAGAGGTATATATACATAGATATATAGATATATAGACCTTTATATATATATGTATATATATAATAACGCAAACTAGGTGGTAGACAGGACTCGTTTAGGGTAAACAACGAGGTGGTTCAGGACTAATCGCCGTTCTAGTCGAGTTATGGTTCCCACATCGGCTGCTAGGGTATTATGGGTACCGATGGTGCTTTCACGCCTCTCTTCGATCAGAAACAGCCTCGACCAGTTTGCTGCCCGACGAGCTACCGATAACTGTTTACGTGGGGTCACCACTTAATTTTGTCAATACGCTTGTCGCACGGTCATGGTTTACTCGGCCCGCTTTCAAAGTGTTCTACTCAACGTTTTCATCGAATACGGACGATTAGTTTGACGACACCTTTTGATATCCTCTAATGTCGATAAAAATCTCTAAAAAAAAATACAAAATTCAATATGTTTTGAGATTAGGTGATTTTGAGTAAAGCAATTGATGATTTGATTTATAGTTGAATAAATAATAATATAACAAGACAATATTATATTAAATATATAAATTTATTTTATTATATTATATTTATATTTATATAATAAATAATTTTCTAAGGTTTTAACAAAAACCTTTCCCCGAGCACCGATTGATCAATAAACACAGTCATATTTCACTGTATCACAATTCTTAATGAAACAAAAAAAAAAAAAAAGAAACAAAATGAATTTTGCTTATATTATTAGAAAAAAATAAAGAAATAATTGATAAGATTTAGAAATTGTTCGTTAATAAAGTTAAGGTTATGCATATTGAAGATAATAGGGCTGAGAAGTGGGAGAGAACAGAAGCAAAAGAGAAACGGTACTCATAGGTAACTTGGTAAAGAGAAGCTTTGAGAAGGAGGGACTAATTTATTCGCAAGTATCCCCAGCCCGCAACTAGTTGAGGTAAACGGGGTCGAAAGGTTTGCTGGGGTCTCTATATCGCGACTGGTAAACTAATGGTAACCTCTTTGGAGAATGTACATATATATTGGGTCGTCACGTTCGTCGAAGGAACCGGCCCTTCGGCAGCGGCATGTTTCGACTGCTTTATAGTCTTCAATTTGCACCTAAGCGTTGGGACAAGCCTTGTTGTTCTCTGGGGGTCTTTGCTCAGGCCGACAACTCTTTGGACATCAAGAACTTGTCTGTCTTCTTCATCATCTTCTTCTTATTCTTATTCTTCGATGATTATCTTCTTTGTAAAAGATACATATATATTTAACAAGACGATATAGAGGAACGTCAGGAACATTTTTCTTGAATAAATTATCTTTAATGAATTCTAAAATAAGATTGTAAAAAAAAAAAAAGAAAAAAAGAAATAGAACTGAAAATTCTTTATTAATATTTTTCTTCAAACGTGTAATAAAAGAATCGTAATGAAGTGAGTGGTAAAAAATATGAAATAGAATGTATAATATAGGAAAGGAAAAAAGAAAGAAGTACTTTGTAAAATTGTTCCATTACGACAGAGAGAGAGAGAGAGGAATTTAAGAGGAATAGGAATAGGAAGAGAAATGGGCGTTATCTGATGGGGTTTTAAGCGAAAGGCGTTGGTTCTCACAAGTTCTCAACAATGTCGACGCCATCTTAGACCACTGGAATTGGTTAATTGCGTTTTCCCCGAAGCCACGTCTAGGCAGAATGCAATTTCGATCTGCTTGGTCTAGTAGTAAAGCCAGGACCACACTAGGTATTCCAAGGTTGTACGCGTTTCGCGGGAGTGCACAATATTCTCTCTCTCTCTCTTTCTCTCGCTCTCACTCTCTCTCTCTCTCTCTCGTTCTTATCAAATGTATTGAAACTCTGGTACAAGAAAGAAAGAAAGAAAGAAAGTAAGAAAGGAAATATAAAACGGCAAGTGTATTACCATTATCGCCATTACTAGTAGCGCGTTTCTCCTTGTTATTGTCGACTTTGATGTGAAAATACGTGAGTTTAACCTTTTTCCTCATGTGGTGTGGTGTGTACCCAACCGATATCTGGGTACTCCCCGAGAATGCGCTTAACAACTTCCCAAACGTGTTCTTTAACGTTCTGGCAAAACTAAAAATATATTTTTCTACTAGCTTTTCTATATTGGTTTGCAATGCGTGCTTTTTCACATCTAACGTTATACGTTTATATGAAAAAACAAAAAGAAAACAAACAAAAAAAACAAAACGAAAAAATGTTCTTTTCTTACGTGATAAATTTTCCTTTTTCTCAGTGTTTTCAATTAACAAATATACATTCCTTTCAATTAATTAATTAATTTATATCAAGCCATTATTGTTCTGTACTGATACCTATAATTATTTAAACATATATACATCGTTTTAAACATTACGCGTTTTTCTGTACCTCAAATATTAATTCCAAAGAGACAAGTTGAAGTTGTTACTTGAAAAAAAATTCCCCCCCCCTCTCCCAACCCTTCAACACTTATGATTTGTTTTTTATTTTTAATCGAAGAATTCCAAAACAAAAAAGAAGATCGTCGCTTCATCTTCCTTCCTTCCTTCCTTCCTTCCTTCCTTCTTCATTTCTTTGTTTCATTTTGTTTTCGTGTTCGTGGTCGAAAAAATCGTTGGATAATTTTTGGCCTGTCGCGGTGTGTGGGCAGTGTTGCGGACCTCCATCGTAGGGAACGGTCCCGAATGGTACAGTGGAAGAGAGAGAGAGAGAGAGTGAGACGGTGGGGGGAAGGTAGGTAGGTAGGTAGGTAGGGAGAAGGAGGTGGGTTTGAGAGATAGAAAGAGAGAGAAAGGTAGCGGCCTCACACGGGGAGGACCGATGGAGGCCCGATGAAGGCCCGGCGCGAGTCCCAACGCGAGGAGGTCTCAATCTCACGGGATACGCCGCGAGGTTCGCGTGCACGCGCCTCTCTTTCACTCTCTCTCTCTCTCTCTCTCTCTTTCTCTCTCTTTTTCTCTTCCTCTTTGTGTAATACGTTAACAACACATACTACCATACTACTACTCAGATAGATTGCCGGGAGGTTATGTTCCTTTTGTAACGCGTTATGCCTTTATTACGTTCCAAACGTTATATCATTATTCCCTGTAAAACTGGGATGGTGGGGGTATGGGTGCTGGAGGACATTTAAAAAACTCATACAAATTACGTCCCTTTATACTATATCTTTTTATATAGAAAAATTCAGTGTCACATTGTTTGTATCCAATGAACTTTGAAATTACTGAACTGATCTTAATGAAATTAATGTTTTATTTTGTGTAATTATTTTCAATTTAGTATATAGAATAGTTTTTCTCGCGTTTGTTTTTTATTTTTTATCGTTAATTTAAGGATTTATTATTTAGAGGTTATGTAAGTCTTTAGGTACTATATTCAATAGATGACACCGTATTACAATTCAATTATTTCACGTTCTTTTTCAGATTTACATATGACACAACTAACTTTGCTTTTTGTATATATTTTTTGTGAGTATTATTATTTGATGTATTCTAAAATTAAAAATATCTTAAGATGAATAACTCTACGCCAATGGGATGTAAAGAAAAATAGAAAAGGTAAGAGAGAGAAAGAGAAAGATACTCGAAGTTGTTTCGGCTGATTTTACCGGCATGATTAATCGGCACCGCCTACTTATCGTGTTAGATTTAGATAGTGGGCCTGTAGGGCTCACAACGGGTCTTATATTCGATGATTCTTCATCACAAAGAATGTCTGTGTAAGCAACTTTTTGAATCGATTGGGAATGTTAGGTTTTTAATTGTTTTTTTTTTTTTTTTAAATGAAACATTTTACTATAAAATGTAGGTAGAAAGAAAGTGAGAGTGATATATACACATATGTATAGAATCACATATGTATATTTCTAATATATTATATGAAATACATATGTATATGTAATTACTATATATTTTTATATACTAAGATCTTTTTTACTTTTCTTTTTTTTTTTTTTCGAAGTAGAACGATGTAGGAAGTGACTTACAACCGATAGTTCGGTGAATGATGTAGCCGCAGAATCGTGCCCGGCATTCGTCTTTATATGCCACCGCCTTTAGAAAATCCTTCCCAAGGAACTTCTCTGAGATTCGCTTACCGTCCCTTGATCCACCACGAACTCGATCTAACCAAAAGACTTTGGCAAACAAGTATTATGGTATCTTTTTTATGTGCGTATGTGCACGAAGAGTGGGTGGGTGAACGATGGGGATTCGATATGAGAAAAAAATCATTAGAAAGCTTTTATATTAAAAGCAGAACACTTTTTATGAATAAATAAAAAAAAAAAGAAATTGTAAAAATATTTGGTTTTATTAATTTGTCGAAGAAGAATATAAAAATAAATCATACGATGAATATGAGTATACTGTATAGTAATATTATATAATATATTTATATATGTATAACGAAATATGATTTGATCGTAAGCCGAGCTTAAATTTGAGATACGATTTTTGTCCTATTTTTTTATTATATGCTTTTTTTTTTTTTACATTATTTTATTCTGCCGACAAGCTTTTCTTCGTAGAGAGTAGTACGTAAGATACATTTTCTCGTTATTACACTTTATATTTTCTGGCATTAGCATAATTTTCTTATCGAAGTACTTTCCAATAATTTTTTTTTTCCTTTTCACGTAAGTATAGTACTGAATAATTGTAAGATTGTCTTTGTTATCTAAAATAAATAAAAAAATAGTTAAACTAATGATTAATTTTATCTTTGATATCATTTCTCTTTTAAATAGCATTGAAAGGAAGAATATTAGATGTTTTATATATAAAATGGATTGTTGTTGTTGTTGTCATCGTTGGGTTGGAAATTTTTATGGTCTAGTAAAAAAAAGAAGAAGAAGATGAAGAAGATAAGAAGATAGATAGGAAAAAGGAAAAAAGATAGATAGTTATGTTCTCGAACAGAGTCTTATCCATCTCGTGGGTAAATAACTCAAACCCCAACGATATTTCCACCCCTTAACCGATCCCGCATTGGCGCCAGGTTTCTTTACGACTACGTCTCTCAGCAACGAACCCAACGACCCTTCCCTTCTATACCAATTTCCAGTATCTCTCATATATATATGTATATATATACCTTCTTCAATAATAATTCAGATTATATACATATACATATATAAATTATACATGTATAATAAATTTCGCATTTCGTGTTAAAGTAAAATATATTTTTAAATTCATATTTTATTTCTTATAGTTTTATCTTAATTAATTTTGCTATAAGGAACAAAAACAATAACAATAATAATAATTATTATTATTGTTATTATAATTATAATAAGAAGAAAAAAAAAGTTCTTTTTAATTAATGAAAACAACCCCACGCGAAGGACAAATAAAAAGCTTTTCGTCGCTAATTCTACGATATTGTCTTATCTCGTTATATTTGATTTCTTTTTTTTTTTTATTTCTTTTATCTTTGTCTCTTATTATGAACGAAAAGATTTTCTTCGATCATTATTCAAATTATAAATAAGACTACAAGAGGGATTGTTCTTTAGATCAGACGAAGAGTTCGACGGATGCAACTTATGTTATCGGGTGTGTCGCCACACTCCGATTCTCACGATAATGATTTCTTTGATCGTAACGATAATTATTTACTCTTTGATTTTTATTTTTAATACGAACTCATTAAATTTATTTAAAATAGAATCTATTTAAAAAAACTTTCTCTTTCTTTCCTTTTTATTATTTTTATTATTGTTTCTTTTTAACTTTACGGTGTCTTTATTATTAATCCAAAATTGTTCATAATTACTTTGATCGTAACGATAATTATTTACTCTTTGATTTTTGTTTATAATACAAACTCATTATATTTATTTAAAATAAAATCTATTTAAACAATTTATTTATTTCCTTTGTATTATTTTTATTATTGTTTCCTTTTAACTTTTCTCTTTATCGTCTTTTGTCTCTTATTTTTAATCCAAATTTTCGAGATATTTTTTCCGATAAAATAGACTGACAGTGTGTACACGTTCAGAATAAATCCTATCGATCACCTTAAATCCCTATAAAAGTAATTTGAACCTTCGACGACTTGGAGAAACTATTACCCTTTTTATTCTTCTTTTCGTGTGGGAAAAGCCGAAGAATCGGTACTACGAAAATCCATTCCGTATAAGACGACGAATCGACGTCAGACCTGCAAAAATATTCCTTCGATTCTCTGGATTTTGAATAAGATACTAGAAAGAGAAATAGAAAAAAAAGAAAAGAAAAAAAAAAGGAAAGTAGCGTGAAAGAAAGAGCCCCAGGATGATCTCTCTTATCTCTCTCTCTCTCTCTCTCTCTCTCTTTCTCTCTTTTTCGCAAGAAAATGTCGTCGAGTTTTCCGTGTGTGCGTCTCTTTAAAAAGTGACGTTCTCAATTCGCAACAAGTCGTGTCGAAAACTTCACCTTTCAGTCCCTTTTATATACCCTTTTCCCTTTCTTTTCCTTTATCATTTGTTTCTTGTTTTTTTTTTGTTGTATCTTCCCTTTAGTCATCCTTTTTGGATCAGAGGATACATAAAAGTCGGTCAGAACGAAGAAGGCCAAGGGTTTGACTAAAAAGGAAAGACCAAAAAAAAAAAAAAAGAAAACAAGGATCGAACCGAGAAACAAAGCCACCCCTTTCCACCCCTTATCCCTTCACCGAGTCCATCCAAAAAAATAGGGGAAGTAAAGGGAAACACGCGGAACGAAAATACGAAAAGAAAAAAAGAGACAACAAAATGTGGGAGGATGAAAAAGGGTCATCGGGGATGGGGGTGAAGAGGAACCTTAGGGTTGGTAAAAAGGACAAATGTGAAGTATAGAGTATCGTAGAACGTATATATACGGTTTTGAGGGTGGTTAGGGGTTGTAGCTTTCTTCCTTACTTCCTCTTGTAGGTTACGAGGGGTGACTGACGTTAATAACTGATGCGAAACGCCCTGAAGAAGCACGTTTCTACATACTTTACAGACGGACACCAAGAAAACTATTCCATTTTTCAGTTCGGAAAAGTAACTACGTTGGTTACATTATGCAGGCGAGGCTTCTCGACAAGCTCCCTGACGACCAGCTTGCTGCTACTTGCTGCTTGCTATTGCGAACTGTTACAGTTCGAAAACTTTTTTTTCATGGGTTAGAGTTGCACGAAAGTATCCTCTTATTGAACTATTACAATTTTTACGGGATAGTTTAGTGACGAGAAACGTCACACACGATGACAACTACGAAGATTATCGATTATCTAAGTGCTAGGTTAAATCAATAATTTTTTCTTCATCGCGTCACGTTCTTCTTGAAACAGAACGGGGTTGTGGTTTGCGACAAGCTTTGGTTTTTTTCTATACTTTAATCCTTTCACTATGGGCGTGTTTTCCGTCATTTTATATTACTTTTTATAATTACAAATTGAAGTTTGATTAATTATAATAATTTATTAATCATCTATATCTTATACGAAGTAATAACAAATTGAAATATATTTCTATTGGTTTGTATGAAGAAATAATAGAGAATAAAATAGGTTTACTATAAGGAGAGGAGAGGAGGGAAGATTTCTGAGTGTAAATGTAAATGTAGAGAGAAAGTGGAACAATATTGTCGTAAGTAGTTCAAAGCGGTTGGGCGTGACATTTATATTTCTACCGTTCATGTTCTTAACTATCATTGTGTGGGTGGTGGGAGAGATGGGAGGAAGAAAGAAACAGAAATATAAGTAAAATTGGAGAATGCGAGTTATACTCAGATAAACTCGCGCAAAAGTACTTTATTCTTTTCTTGAAGAAGAAAACAAATGGGTACTGTGGATTGATAACAGCAGCTATTCGGGTTTGGGTGTTGCGATATCCGTGCGTTTAAATCGCCCCTTTCATTCTAACCAACGTGGTATAGTCTTCCTCTTCTTCTTCTTCTTGTAAAATTGAATTTTTCGAAAAGGAAAAGAAACACAACATGGGTTACAACACACGCGTCAGGGGTTTTTTCCTATCTTCTTCTTCGTTTTCCTTCTAAACTTTATTTATTCCTTTCTCTCTCTCTCTCTCTTTCTCTCTTTCTATTTTACGCGACGGATCGCATAACTTGAAACAAGATTACGATGTATCCCTTCGCGAACGAGTTTAGAGAAGGGGAATGCTTGGAAAGTAAGTTTCCTCGGGTGGAATAAGATTTTGTTAAGTCGGCAAAGTGTATAAAGCGAGTAAAATGGTAAATAGGAAAGGAGAGGTAAGGTTATTTATCGAAAATTATTCGCGACAACCGGTTTTCTACGGGATCGAAAAGATACTCTTCTTTGGAGAGGTGGATGACAACTAACAGAGAAGGAGATGGAGAAGGAGGATGATGATGATGATGATGATGATGACGAGTAAAGAAGGAAGGAAGGAAGACGATGACGACAAACGTGGAATGCCATCGAAGGGGAAAAGCGATATGCCAGGTAGGTAAGGCGATATATCACTTAACCTCCCAAGATGTGCTGAGCCTCGTGAAGGAAACGTCAACTTCTTTCTCTCTCTCTCTTTCTCTCTCTCTCTCTCTCTCTCTACGCTCACAGTTCTTACAGAGATCATTTATTTATTTTTTCTTTCAATTTCAAGGACGATTAATCATCGTGGTGAGGAGGGGGTACTACCTAAATGGAGGATGTTATCCTATAGGAGAGAATTTCCATAAGAACTTTATCGTTACTTTTACTAACCCCATACACATGATACAAAATATATATATAGATATAATATATATGATACAATAGGTAAGCATTTGAAATAGCATAAATCGATCAATTGGAAACCTAGAAATCCTTATCAGAGTTCGTTAGAAGTCCTATATCGCGAGTTTGAGTATCGTATCGCCTTACCAAGGCAATCGAGTGTAGTTTCTCGATACCTTGGTAACGAGGCTAACTTAATTAAGGATTGTTCTACGACCGACCGTTCGCCTGAACGCGAATCTAATTCGGAGGAAAGCGATAGAAGGAGTAAAGTGAGGAGGAAAGATAATGTATAGGTCTATATATATATGTGTGTGTGTGTGTGTGTATGAGAAGAGAGAGAGAGAAGAAATTCCTCTTCGTCGAAGCGATCGTTATGTGCTCGGCTCGTGTCAGACAACTCCTTGATGATGTTGCACTTCGCATCTCGTATGTTATACAATGCAGCATCGTGAATTTTCCCTTCTACATATGAACATGTTACGGGGGTGGGTATAGGAGGTGTACTGCTTTTAACGAGACAATGTCAACCGTGCCTATTGTTATTATAGTGCCTTTCTCTCAAAGCATAAGGTTTCATTTTTTAAATAGTAACCTAAATAGATATTGTTTAAGATTTGATATATAGGTATATATATGTAGATATATCAAACACAATGAGTTTAGTTAAGTATACACGTTTATGAATAATTCATTAATTCTATGAATGTCAAATAAGTTTTATTTTGTTTATAGGAATGTTTTACGATTTTTGGTATGGTATGTATGGTGATGGAATTTTTGAGAACATTCGATTTTCGTATTCTTTGAAGTTTAAACACGTTGATACCGATAATATTTTTTATTGCAGTTACCTTTACGATTTATACACTTTTTTTATGAAATCTAACTCGGCTCATAATATAGATACATATATGTATATACATATATATATTTTGCAGATATCGAAAAGATGTTAGCAAAGTTAAATTCACACATTACGTAGGAAATACTTGAAGAAATGCTTTCATGGATTCTTATTGGATGTATATCGGTATTCGTAAATACATACATATGTGTACATGTGTGTAAATTTAAAATGTACTATATGGATTTCATAGCATAGAACGTAAAAATACAGAACGTTACGATACATGTAATGTAAAAAAGAAATAAGACGAAACGTAAATGTTGAAATACAAAGTTCACGGGTCGTTTATTTCACGATATGTATATGTAATATTATCCATGTATGAACAAATTGTAAAATATTTTTTTATCATCATTCTTTGTGATTGTATTAAGAGTTTATAACACGCATTCCTTCTTCTATTACTATTATATAAAATAGTCTAGGTTTAATATTATTATTTTAATAGCATACACACACGCGAAATAATACAAAGGTGTGCATGCATACAGAACTCGTATGCTATCTTACTTTTCAAAATGATGTTCTACGAAACGAAGGAGACGAGGTAGGATTTGGCGAATCTCATCGAGATATTCTTTTTCACGCCAGTGACGTGCACCGAATACCAACTTGAAATTGCCTCCTTTCGAGAATCGAAGGCTTTCGGAAACAATGAACCAGCGGGTTCAATGGAGCCGGTAGAGGCGCCTTCAAGCGTTTCGAAGAGCGATTTCGATTAACCGTAAAAGCACTCGTCGTATATATATACATTTATATACATTTATATACATATATACATATATATATAATGTACATTTATACAAGGCGTTCCAGCTGAAGTAGGCCATCCAAATATTTTCTTTCTTTATTAATAATATTAAAAATGTTTAAAATATACTTTGATTGGTTTTACAAAAATCAGAAAAAAAGGGGTGAAGTGAAGAAGGAAAGGTGTAAGCTCAGTAGTTAGTTCACTTTTACAAATATTTTTTGTGTCATTGTAAAGAAAGAGAATATTTCGATGGTCTCGTTCAGTTGGGACACCCTCTATATATAAAAGAGAGATAGATATGCATTTATATATACTCAACGAGCTAGAGTATTGCGTATTACTATGGGATAGGTTGGTAGGTGTACATAGAGAGATAGAAAGAGAGAATGAGAAAGGGGTGATGGAAGGAAGGAAGGAAGGAAGAAAGGAAGGAAAGGGGAAGGGGAAGCAAGAGGTGCATGCAAAGCTATAGGAAATCTTCACTAGAGAACCTGCGATGAACTATATTATTTCCGGTAGAAAGCACCCCTTGACTAGATAGAAGGTAGGCAGCTTCAAACAGAGTCTGATAATTGGTTCACTTTAAAAGAGGATCGATATACAATTATAGAGTAATTAGAGTTACCAATCAAGACGTTTGTAATTCTAAATTATTATTATTATTATTATTTTTTTTTTTTTCTATGTAATTTGAACTTTAGTCTATCGAGTTATTTTTAACGTATGCGCGTAAAACTCAAAAACACGAAATACCGGTACGAGTAGTAGCAGTTTAAAAGTTACATCCGTGAGAAATTTTTGAAGGGGGATGGAAACTGTTTTTCCTCTTTTTTATTATTTTTTTTTTTTTTTATTCTCCTATGCCAGTTAATTAATTCAAAAAAGGAAAAATTTGAAATGTTACGAAAGTTACACGTTTTCTTTTTTCTCTTTTTTTTTTCTTTTTGCAGCAAGCGACGTTTGATTTAAAGAAAATATTTTTTTGTTATTTCAACGAAATTAATTAGTCACCGAGTTCGTTCGTTCGTTCGTTCCTTCATTTTTTGTGTGTGTTTTTACATGATTTCAAATAAAGATAGAAATAAAGAAAAAAAAAAAAAAAA
>NW_015148997.1:1540166-1550396 GCF_001465965.1 Polistes dominula
CCCCCTCCCTAGCCCTTATCGAGCTTATAGTCTGATAATCACTTTTTCGAGATAGGACAAAAGTACTCGAAATATATTTGAAGTATCATGAAAGTTTAACCGATATATTCTCGACGAATTTGGGACGAATGATGAGCTTACTTTTAAAAGCTTAAATGAACTTTTGATAACGTGCCAAGAAAAAGATATATCTGTTTACGAAGCATATCATTTTTAATTATGTCAATCACATATACACAATACAACGAAGGATTAAATATAATTGGTTTTTTTTCTCTCTCTCTCTCTCTCTCTCTCTCTCTTTCTTTCTCAATTATTTATCAATAATAATACGAATAAACCAATAAAATTTATTCATTATGTTAACGAACGAAGCATTTGTTTATCTTTGAAATTTAATTGATGCATGTTTTATTATTTTGTTTGATTATTGCTTTTCTTTCTTAATTTTGTTTCCTGTTGTTTTCGTTTCTACTTCTACTTCTACTTCTTCTTCTGCTTCTTTTCGTTTGTCTTTCAAGTGGCAAAAGTTTCGCTTATTGTTAGAAGTGAATCGATTATCGTGGTAGAACGCGACGTCGGCATTGAAATTGACGTTTAATGGCTTTTTATAGGTTTTTAAACGGGATCAGGACAAAAAAAAAGGAATTTATAAAAGAAAAATGTAAATAAATTAACAAACGTGAAAAAATAATAATAATAATAATAATAATAATAATAATAATAATAAAGTGGGGTTGAGGAGAAGAAGAAAGGAAAAAATTGCAGAAGGGAAGAAGGGGTAAAAAAGATTGTAGAAATATGAATAGAGGGACGTGGTGAAGGTGTGATTGGGAGGAGGGTGAGGGACGGTGCACATGCGCGAAAATGAAATTAGAAAGCGTGGCTTGGTCACGCGTTTATTATCGTACCGAGCGCGTTATACAGTTGTGCAGCTTTGTGAGGCCGTTAAACCGTAAGCGGATTGCGTTGGCTGTTCATTAAATTAAGTAATTAATATTGGAAATGACCGTAGTAGGATGGTAGATATAACATTGCAACGCGAGCGCGGTCCGTTTAAATGCAACCGATCTTCGTATCACGGTGGATGGCTTCCTACAGGGATCGAAAGCACCGATCGTGTAATTACACTCGAGTGAATCGAGTAATCGTGCGAAGTGCAAGTTGAAAATCGAATTATGTATTTTCAATAATAATACTATTTTTTTTTTTTTTTCTATGATCTATATCCTATATATATACATATTATAATAGCATCTATATATTATAATATCACGTTAATGCATAATATATATTATTTATCTTATTATTATTTTTATTTTATTATATATATTATTTAATGTTATCTTATTATAATTATATTTTATTATATATTTAAATTTAATTTTATAATATATTATATAATTTTTAATATTAAATTATTATTATTATTATTATTATTATNATTATTATTATTATTATTATTATTATTATTATTATTATTATTATTATTATTATCATTATTATTATTATTATTATTATATATTATATATTATATATATATATATATAATTTAATATTATAATATATTAATAAAATAATAATATTAATATAACATTAATATTATAATTTTCTTTAATACATAATATATATATATATATATTATTAACGAAAATTAAATTTTATTTATTTTGTTCTTAAGGTTATTCATCTCGTCTGGTAGAAAATTTGTACTAGTTAATACAAAAAAAAAAAAAATGAAATCCTAATATTTGTAGAAATTAATTTATTTTCATTCGTACGTTCAACAAGAACAAAAACAACAACAACAACAACGATAATTGAAAGAACGTTAGATAAAGAGAAATCCTACGGATTTAGATGAATTGCTAAAAGTTGATAAAACGAAACGTTCGATTTGTTTCGCATTTAGTTGACCACCACAATCATCGATCGTGCCAACTCCTAATTATCGGTGCTACACAACACCACACCATACCACACAACACAACACAACGCAACACCACACGTCAGATTGGTGTTTGTTATTTATTTATCATTCCTCTTGCATATTCCACGCGACACGAGTAAACATTTGTAAACATTCAACTTGGAAAGGTAAACATTCTCTAAAGCTAGTCGTCAGTACCAGTCCGTAGGGGGGTCAGAATCTGTCTGCGTTTTTTAAATATCACTCAGTTTTTTACCTTGCTAGACGTTTTTTATGATTTTTGTTTTTCTTTTATTTTTTTTTTATCCTTCCTCAATTATTTTTATACTTTTTTTCTAAAATTTTTCATTAATTTTTTCTTTTTTTTGTTAATAATCATATACAAATCGATTTAAAAATAATGATAAAGACTCGTCTGACTAATTTGATAACAAAAGTATAACGAGCCTAATCATATGATGTGAATTTTTTTCCCCAATGGATCCAACTGACACGAATGTAGAAATGTAGATAATGAACGTAATAATATGCATAAAAAGAAATGAAAGAAAAAAAAAAAGAAAAAAGAGATAGAGAGAGACATCTGGATGTTTGAAGTAATAGAAAACGTATATGTTCGCATAACCCATTCGTATTCGTTAGAAGGAAACGGATAGAAAGAATTGGATTGTTCTGACGATCCTTCAAAAAGCCATCGTCTCTTCATAAAAGGGATTATAAAAATTCTATTACCTCTTGTTTTATCTTGAACGGCTGCTGCTGCTGCTGCTGCTGCTGCTGCTACCGCTGCTTCTACTTCCTATGAGAGAAAAGAAACGGGATCTCCTTTTCTTCATGAATATAGGAAAGAAAAAGGGTGAAGGTGGTGGGAAGGGTTTGTGGTAGGCCTAACGAAAGTTTACGGTGAAGGACGAATCAACTTCTTTTTCTAACACACGTACACACGTTCCAACATTTTTATATACACACTGTGTTCTGTCTTTCTCTCGAGACAGAGACAAGAGATTTGAGAGAATGAGAAAAATGTTGAAGTGGAAATGGATCGCGCTCTGTTGGTTGGTTGGACAAAACGTTGAGAGGTGGTCTACCGACGACGTCTCTCGCGTTCTTTCGTGTTCTTTTGTTCGTGAAAATAACGCGAAATTAACTGGCTCTGGCGACGAAGCACCAGCACAAGAGTACGAACGGAATGCAAACGAAGGATAAAAGAGTAAGAGAATGGGTCAGGCCTATGTAACAATAAAGTCGTTTACTCGTTCCTGAATTGTTGTAACAACGTCAACTTTACTGAGAGAGAGAGAGAGAGAGAGAGAGAGAGTAGTCGCTAGTACCCAAGCTAATTCGAAATCTCTGTGGAATCACGCCAAAGTAAAAGCGTAACTCTCTCTATCTCTCTTTCTCTAGTATATCTGAATGGTAAGAGAATGTTTCTATTATTTTACGTCGCGTGTCGTATAAATAGGTTCATATAATTTTTTTTTCTTTTTTTTTTAGTTTTCTTTTCACTATTCTCAATGATATTTATTTTTTTGCTTCGTTGTAAAACAAACTATAATAAAAAAAAAAAAATTAATTTTAATACGATGATTACAGTTAATCAACCATCAACACGGTTATATACTTTTGTGTTTTTATTATTTCTTGTCACGTGTAGTATAAATAAATTTGTTTTATTTTTTAATTTTATTCTTACTACCATCCTTGAACGATTTATATTTATTTTTTTCATCTATTGTAAAACCAACTACAAAAAAGAAATTAATTCCAATATGATAATAAGAGTTAATCAACTATCAACACGATTATCTAGTACTTCAATGGTGTTAACTACATTTTAATACTATTTGTAGTTCCCATAGAAAAAACAGTCGGTAAAAATAGATAACAACACAATATATTATAATAATTATTTTATTATATTTTATTTTTTTTATTTTTTATATCCATCCAACTATACACAAAAATATAAAGAGTGCAATAATAATAATAATAATAATAATAACTGTACAATATAGCTAGAAAGTAGGAGATAATATTCCTTCTATATTACCGCTTGCATTTTTTTTCCCCTTATTATCCCACCCCATCCCACCCCCTTCTATTTTCCAAGAATTATATTACGAGGGAATCGCGTAAGAAATTGCGTTGTATTTCAATGCGATGTTTAACAGGTGGAGTCGTAAGAAGAGAAGGAAGAAAACAAAATAGGAATGGGATTGAGGGAAGAGACGAGGAGTAGGAGTAAGGGGGTAAGAAGAGCTAGGTAAGGTACAGACAGGCTACAGGATAATGGTCCCCGTCCGTTCCCGTTCGCTTGCAAGCTGTTGCGGAGTAAAAGTTTTTCGCGCGAAAACTGCAAAAGAACTTTTTCCGTCTACTACCACTTTTAAATCGAAACAGCGGCAACGGCAAGCAGAAGAAGAGTATAAGAAGAAGTTACACGGAAAGAACACGAGATGGGGGTGGGGAGGGTGGTGGTGGTGGTGGTGGTGGTGGTAAGGGGCAAGAAAATCTAAGAAAAGTGTGAGAGAGATTGAGAGATCCATCTCCACTCTCCCAACCCTGTTGGCCCTTCTTTCGGCTGATAGGAACTTCCCTTAAAGCCCGTGTTTCGGTGCTTGTTAGTTTTATCTCATTAATTCTGCGGCTACACGCATACAAATCGGCGTTACACATTTTCCTGGTGTTGAATATAAAATGATTTCTTAATTTTTTTTTTTAATTCTCTCTCATTTTTGTAAATTGTATTTCTAACTTTTTTACTATTTAAGTAAAATCTCGTCGATAGGTATTAGATGTTGTCAGTAAATCTAGCTTATCAATAAGAGAGAAAAATTCTTGAAGCTTTTAATCCAACGTAGTAGTTTCCAGTAGTACTTTTCTACCCCATGGTAGATTTTTCGTCATCTAATGCGACGACAAATTCGCTTCGGACGAATCTTTCTTCTTTCGGAATCGTCTAACACCCCACCCTCTCACTCTCTGAGCTTTTATAGTTTTAAATGAAAGTATCTGACGAAAGGAGAAAGGAAAAGAGAAAATGAGTGTGTGTGTGTGCGTGTGTGTGTGAGAGAGAGAGAGAGAGAGTGAGAAAAAGTAAGAAAAAGAAAAAAAAAAGGTATCTTGACGTTGGGTGAAACTAGGATGTTCGCACGTGATAACAGGGGGATAGTATAGGCTATCTAAAAAGTTTCTTAGACGTCATCGAAGTACCTTGGGAAGAATCCTTGTGGTATAAAACGACGAGAACTTCTTTTTTTTTATTATTATTTCATTTCCTTTTTCTTTTTTCTTTTCAAACGTTACTTTTATCTACAATTTTCCATTCTTCTTCCTTTTATTATCACCATCATCCCTTTTCGCGAAGAGTTCCTAATTAGTTGTTCAATTTTCGATTTAATTACCCATAAACAAACGATCGATCGTTAAATTCTTAAAACTTATCCGTTAACTTTGTCTCGATTTCCTTAGAGATCTTAAAACTTATTCTTTCTCTCACTTTATCTATTTATCTATCTCCTCTCTCTCTCTCTCTCTCTCTCTCTCTCTTTATCTATCTTTCTCGATTAATCGCACTTAAACTTTCTCCACTTTGTTACCTAGCAAGAAATAATCCAATTAACTATATCGTTTTACAATTGAAAGACGATTTGTATTAGAAAAAAATAGCATACACTTTGTTTGATTATAAACAAATATTTAATTAAACAATCACGAATAAACGTATGACATTTTTATTTATTTATTTATTTTTTTTTTAATCTCAAATCAAATACAATTTGATTTTTCAATTCTTTCAAAACGATATCAAAATTCAACACCCATCGAATGCAACTATCTCGAGTCATTATTACTGGCGAATATTCAGCAAACGTTCAGGTTGACTTATAACGTGGCTTTAATCACGATTCTCTCTCTCTCTCTCTCTCTCTCTTTCTCTCTCTCTCTCTAAGCAATGAGAGGAAAGCTTGGTAAATTGAAATAAGAAGAATAAGAAGAATAAATGAGAGAGAAATGGTGAAAATAATTTTCAGATTCTAGTTTTGAAACATTTTCAAAAGGATTGTAATAAATAATAATAATAATAATAATAAAAAAAACAACAACAACAATCGAACGAATAAATCCTACGATGATGAGAAAAATAGAAATTGAAAAGAGAAAGATAAAGATAGAGAGAATGAGAAAATAGATATAAGGCCCGTTGGCGTGACCGAGGATGGTAGTAGTAGAGTGCTTAAGTTATCCACGATGGTAAGGTCGAAGCAGCAACGGCTTTGTGGGTTGTAAGTAGTTGCCAGGAAAGTCGTACGTCAGAGTCCCAAAGCTGACTTGTCTTCCTTCTCCACGTGTTCTAGTTTATTGCTGAGTGTTCGCGTCGCGTATAGCTGCTTCTTCCTTTATTTCCGTCCTCGAAGAAGCTAAAGGCACAAGGGCCCTGCACGCGCCCTTCCTTCTTCTTCTTCTTCTTCTTCTTCTTCTTCCTTCTCCTCTTTCTTCTTACCCGTATCTTATTGTTAGCCTTTCTCTCCCTATCTATCTCACTCTCTCACACTCATTCTCTTTCTCTATCTCTTTCTACCTTATTCCGCTCTTTTCTAACGTCACCTTGTACTATCTCTAAAGCAACTTTGCTTGCAACACGCTACGGTTACGTGTAACCCTACTTTCTACCTATGTTGCTACCTTACATAAAAGGGAATCTTACGATATAGTAGCAAGATTAACTTTAAAGACGTTAGTATGGCTCTTATTCTCTAACGAAGCATTTCTAGTCAATATGCAAGTATTAAATATCATTTTGCCAAGAGATAAAGAGAGAGAGAGAGAGAGAGACAGAAAAGTTGAATTATTTCTCTGTTGAAATTTCATAATAATATTTCTATTACTACAAAGAGACGAAGAAAAATTCAGATAATAAAAGTCTACTACTATTCTTCTTTTTTTTTTTCTTTTTTTTATTTCATTATTCGTTCCCTTTGAGTATCATCTATATTATTAGTATTATTTTTCTATGTTTTAATTTTTTTTTTTATTATTATTATTTTCTTTCCTACTTTCCTTATTATACAAAAATCTTCCTTTATAAGGAGAAACGAATGATTAATAATGAACAAAAAAAATTATAATAGTTAAAACACGGGCTTGATATAATAATAATAATAATAATAATAATAATAATAATAATAATAATAATAAGGTGAGTTAGAATGAAATATTTTCTCGTTAATCGAGCTATGTTCTTAATTAAAGCGATCGTACTAGCGTTAAATGTGCTAAAGACGTAGTGTGTCCTAGTAAGTTAACGCGTACAGAGAGAAACTAGTATTTGCGCACTAGTGCTGACACAAAGGATGTCAGTTTGTAGACCTGCTTCGACCCTTAACCATCGACCTATCTCTTTCTATCCCTCTCCGATGCTGTGTCCTTTACGCGGATGCGCGGGATTCTCACAAAATGGATTTCTATTCTATCCCGTAGTTCGTCGTAGTTCCCATTTTATTCGTCAAACCACCGTGGGAACATCAACCTGTCGTTATAACCGTTGTCTTTAATGTTCTTCCCTTGAATATTTCTAGTTCATTCTCAAAGACAAAGATAGAAATAGAAAAATAGAAAGAAGGAGAATGAGAAAGAGAAAGAAAGAACAAAAATACAAATTTGGAAAAGTTGGTTTACTTGTTGTAATAAATTTTTAACGATAGATCGATGAATGGATAGAAGAATCGATCAAAAGACACGTGGATGGATCGATTGATTTTTATGTAAGAGTTGAAGTGATTCCGTTGGTATCTCGGTCACGCTCTGCATTCTATGTTCCCAATTGAAATCCAAAGTCCGACGACGACGACAACGACGAAACTGCTACCGCTATGTTCGCGATTGAGGTCCCAGAATGCCTTCGGCCCAACGTTATGGGCCAGTTATTACGAGCGGCGTCGTGCGTGATTTCAAGATCGCTTGGAACGTGGCACGAGTGACGTCAAAAATGCCGCGAATCTCGCCGCCCAGTTTCAGACCCTCCTAAATATCAAGAGAGAGAGAGAGAGAGAGAAAGAGAGAGTAAGATAGTGAGAGGATGTGAGAGAGAGTAAGAGAGAGAGAAAGAGAAAGAGAAAGACCGGATCGAGAGTTTAAACCATTTCGTTCGACGTCCAACGACTTCATCGCTAATAGAGTCTTTCATTAACGAACCAGATAGCGATCCTGTATTTTAAGAGACTGAGAGAACGAGAGAGAGAGAAAGAGAGAGAGAGAGAGAGAGAGTAAAAAAAAAATTAACACGATTGGTATTCTAAAAAGATTTTTCTAACGATAATGAAACACATTTCTTTATCTTTTATTCGATTATTTTTCTAATTTGACAAAGTTTCTTTTTATCCATTTTTTTGTTTTTTTTTGGTTTTCTTTTTATCCATTGGAGTTTCAGATAGAGTTAAATTCTCGTCTGTTAAAGACATTGAATGTTAACCGATAGAACAGTTGGTACGGATAAACTCTGTTAACGTATTAAAAGGACACAAGAGGACAGAGGTCGCGAAACGTAATAAGGTCTACAAGCTGGATAAATTTGTAGAGAGAGAGAGAGAGAGAGAGAGAGAGAGAGAAAGAGAGAGATAGAGGAAAGGACGGTTGCGTAATTACAGAGAACACCCTGCGGGTTTTCCATTTCTAAGCTGTTTGATGGTAAATTAGGTGAGACTAGAACGATGTGGGTGGTGAGGAGAAAAGGTACCCATGTCACCTAATCTATTTTTATTATATATATATATATATTTTTTTTTAAAATTTGTTTTTCTACAGTTCGATACAAGATTGATGATTAAAAATAACAACTACAATAACAAAATCAATAAGAATCCTAATAAATTTCTGTATATTCTGCGAAAGTAAAGGGTCTGAGGGAGAAGGAGGAGGGGATGGATGACTACCTTAGTTAAGAATTTTGATTATCTTCATTTTGAAATGAGCTCGAACCGATATAACGGCTTTATCGTTTTGCTGAAACAGACGATAACATCGTCGTTTCGATCGTCTAGGGATCGTGAAAGTTCGTGGTTTAAGTTTCGATGGTTAATTAAATTCGATTAATCGCGTAACAGAATGAGCAGTTAAAAAGAATAGATACCAATATAACTATAGATATGTGTGTGTGTGTGTGTGTATGTGCATGTGTGACCACACCGTCATCCGCGATTTCGGAATTCTATGCGGTCGGGTTTTAACGTGAGTCCCGACGTTCTCCTCCCAGTATCCATCTCATCCACCACCCAAACCAACCCAACTCAAACCAACTGAAACTGCACACCCCCCTAACCTCCCTAAACCCTCGTCGCCGTCGCCGCCGTCGCCGCCGCCGCCGCCGCCCCAACGCATTCAACGGGGGAAACTTTTTTTGTCTGGGATGCCGCGAGTTGACCGACGACTTTCTTCGCCGCATGCCGGGAATTTTCGGTAGGAGTCCACTTGGAGAAATCGAACTGAGAGATGCTTTCAAGCAGTAAACTCTGATTAGTTTAGCCCAAGGTGGTTTTAGTGGATCTACCGCGAAGACGGTTGGTGGTCCATAAAAATCCAACTAAATGTTAAACGTTCTAATCGTTTTAAACCATACGCAAGTTTATTTCTAATTCATACGCTTAAATATTTTAACGATCTTTTAATATTTCTACTCTTCAAGGGATGATCGTTTAAAAAGAAAACAAAATTTAATAAATATCATAAAAAATCGATAGGATGTTCGTTTAACTTTTTTATTTTTTTCCCAGTACTTTATCATAATTATTTATTTTTATCGCGACAAAAATAATCGTTGATAAAGAATAATAATGTTAAATAATTTTCTAGAACGAATGAGGGGATGAAAAATGAATTTTAAGTTGAATAGATATCACTTGAATACTCCGAACGATAGAGGGATCGTAACAAAATGAAGAAAAGAGGAAGAAAGATAGGAAAGAAGAGGGTTGGGTTTGGTTGGGGGAGTGGGTGGGGTAGTAGCTGTTGGATGACAGGGTATTCCGAAACAGCGTCGTCGAACACACATAAAAAGCTCGTTGTAAAAGTGGTGGTAGTGGTGGTGACGTTAACGACGAATTCATAGTGTCGTCGCCTCGACGCCGGCGTCGTCATCGTCGTCGTAGACGTCGGTGATAATAATTATAACCCAACAATAATGACCAGCAGAATAGCTAGCAAGAATCAAGAGAGTTCGTTTTATCGTTTCTTCCCCAACTCTCCTTTTCCTCGTCTTCGTCATCGTCGTCGTCGTCGTCGTCGTCGTCAACGTCTCTTTCCCC
>NW_015148997.1:1550446-1579332 GCF_001465965.1 Polistes dominula
ACCCCAACCCCTTTCACCATGCCATAAGACCTTATAAAAAAATTAACGACTTTCCGTATCTCTCTCTCTGTGTGTTCCTTTCTCTCTTAGTAAACGCGACGAGATGGTACGGGACGAGCAACAACCCAGTGCTATCCAACAGTTTTACCAACCATGCCATTCAAAAGGCACGCTCGACGTGTTCACTTTGCATTTTCGTCCTAGCCCATGTTACCAACCCCTACCCCCCCCCCCATCCTCTTTTCAAGATGCACTCCGGTATTCACCTGTCTCTTATAGCTTTAGTAGTTGTAGTAGTATCAGCACTAGTGCAGTAACATCAATAAGTAGTAACAGTAGTTGTAACAACGGCATTACTACACAACAGTAACGTTACAAAATCGTCCTTTCACGGTTGTTTCCTAGTCATCCTTTCATCTCGTTCTTCCTTATTTCGTCTCGCACACGAATCTCATTCTCTTTCTCGCGTCAAGTTTGCTACTGGGTATTGGGTGGTGGTACTCTGACTGGGTACAGGTACTTTAGTCGTTGTCGTTATTGCCATATTGCTGTTGGCAAGGCTCTTTTCGCTTTTATCCTGCCATTAATAGACGCCACTCGTCCTAAGGGATGTAAGAAAAGGGATGGGGGTTGAGGATTGCTCTTGGGTTCGTCTTGTTGTTTACAAATACAAAGTGAAACGTGCGTTAAATTATCGAAGCGTTATTCTCATGGGTTTAATTTACTTTTGTCTTTGATACAGAGGAAAATTTGAGACGACATTTTGTTTGTCTCTCTTTGTGGAATTTCGTTTTGTTTGTTTCTTTCTTTTTGATTTGTTTTAGCTTTTTTTATTTCACATTAATTCTAAATATATTGCTTTTATTCGACACGTAGAAGCTTCCATATAAAAAAAAAAAAAAAAAACAAGGATTTTATTCGCAATCGAATAGATATCACCAATTTTCATTGTAACATACGTAACTATCAAAGAAATAAATCTCTTTTATTTTATCGATAACTTACAAGAGATTTGTCTTCGAATGAAGTTATTGGAAAAGACGACGATTCTTCTTTACTGATCTATATACTGAAACGGATATTCGCGGAAATCGTGTACAGATCTAAAGAAGATCGAGTTTAAATCTAAAAAGAGAGAGAGAGATAAAGTAAAAGCAGAAAAAAAGAAAAAAAAAATAAAGTGAAAAGAAAAAGAAAAAGAAAACAAAAAGAAATGTATTAAAGGATATAGAGTAAAAGAAGATAAAAGATAGAAAATAGACAACATCTCTAAGAGCACGTTCCTCGAGTTTCTCGTAGACGAACGAAATCATTGACTTTCTTCCTGCAAGCATGTAACCACTCAGAAACGCGTGCCAGTCTCGATACTTTCTATCTCGGAACCCCTTGAGCAAAAGCTTTACTTGCGATAAGCCTCGAAGGTGTTACGAGAAAACGTCTTTCATGATACAACTTTTCCCTTCGTCATGCTTCCATGCTCAAAAACTCTCTTTAAATTACTACCAGTCTAACACGCTTGCAAGACTTTAATAATACATTTACCGTTACTAACATCTTCGACGATTACCACTCACCGAAAAACTTTTCTCTTATCAAGTTGCAAAAAAAAAAAAAATGAAATGTTTCAATCTTCTTTTTCACTTATTTTTTTCTAATTTATATTTTAATTTTTTTTTTTTTTTGTTTTCTTCTTCTTCTTAACATGTTTTTCTATCTCCCACATAACAGAAAATAATATGGGTAATGAAAATTTAATTAAAAGTTAAAGAAGTAAAATATTTTGGGTAGTTTTATATATTACACGTGTATGTAATCTCAAAGATAAATAAAAATAAAAATAATAATATAAGTAAATTTTTAATTATTAGATCTTACAAAATAAATTAAAGTAAAGCTAATAATATATGTAGATCTAATATTTTAATATAAATTTTATCTATTTTATTCAACGTGATTACAACAGAACTATTTTGTACTAAAATTAAATTGTACATTTTTTATTATTTAACTTATAATTTAATATTAATTTAATATTTAAATATATACATATTAAATAAAAAATTTAATTTATATTTACAAATAATATACATTTTATCTATTTTATTCGACGTGATTACAACACAACTATTGTACCTTAGTTAAATTGTAAATTTGTTCTAAAAAAAACCATTTGAAATGATTCGTAAAAAGCAATAATAATAGAAGACTGAATCTTGAAATGAGGCAATAGTTCGGTAACGATCAGTTTGGTAAAGAATCAGTGGTATATAGATTCTAAAGTAGGGGATGAAGAAGAAAGGGAAAATGGAGCGTGGAAAAACAGAAGGGGGTTTGATCGTTTGCCATTGTGAAGTAGATAACCCGTTGTTTTCAAGATAAAGGGAGAAAGAAGATAGAATAGGATGGAAGGAAGGAAGGAAGGAAAAGGAAAGAAAAGGAAGGAAAAGGAAGAGATGGGGTAGGCAGCTCTTATCGGGCAATTCGGGATGAAGTTTCTGGAGTCAGGACCGGAAGTTTGTTTCGCTATTTGCTGGCGTCTCGAACGGAAGAGGCCAAGAAGGAAATTATTTGGAAGTTCGTTGATATCGGAATTGGGGTTTCGGAACTGAGACGTTGCTCGGCATACGAGACTTTCTTATAGGTGGGTGGGTAGGTGGGTAGGTTCGTCCAGGTTAAAGAGAAGCAAAGCTTGGTTGGTTGGTTGGTTGGTTGCTTGCTTTCAACTCAGTCTTGGCCACGTAAAGAAAAGAGAGAGAGAGAGAGAGAATTTCGAAACGTTCGAAAACTTTATCCTCACCAATCGTAAAACAGAATACTCTTTCTGTCTCCCCTCCTTTCCTTTTTTCTATTTTCCCCTTATTTTCCCCATCTTTTTTTTCAAGTTAAAACGTTCAAATAAAATCTCAATTGTGTTTTCTTTTTTTTTTTCCCCTACATTTATTTCTCTCTTTCTCTGTTACTTTTTATAACAAATTTTATCTCACGAGACTTTCATAATATCATGAATAAGAAGAGATAACTAGAACTAGTAAATGCGTTAGGGTCCAACTCTTTTGGTTTTCTTACTTTTTTTTCTTTCTTTCTCATTAAAATCATTCTTTTAATTATCATTCGTTGTGCAATCCTTGAGATAAAAGGCTAAGAAAGTAATCTTAATCCGAAATTCTTACAAAACTTTGTATTAAATACAAATACGACTCTTAACAGTCACGATGAAAAATCGTTTATCGTTAATTAGAGTAAGTATAAACTGTCTAGGGTATTACATAGTTGAAAATATATATATATATATATATAAATATATATAAATGATGAACTCTGGGAAGAAGAAAATAATGAAAATTATGTTATTAATACTATATTATCGCGTTTAAGATTATAGGGAAATTTAACCAGTTTCTATCTCTCTATAGTTAATTTATTTTCAAAGTTTCTATCTTTCATTTTAATTTACTTTATAATAATAACAATAATAATAATAATAATAATTTAGTATATATATATAATTTAATAATTAATAATATAATTATAATATAATATTAGTATATATACTAAATATAATTTATATAGTATTTGTATAGTAAATATAATTTAGTAAATATACATATATATATATGTACATATTATTATTATTAAAAAGTTATTATTATTATTATTATATATATATTATTTATTATTTGATTTATGGTATAATAGAACGATCTCTTTGGTTCGCAAAGGTTCGTCACAATGGATGCAACGAAAATACTTTGGGGCCGCAGGAACAATAACGACGGTTACAATGAAGTGTGAAATTAGTTCTGCGCATCAGTGAGTACGTGTCGCAATTCGGCATCGATTCGTGTGCCGCTCCCACGTAGTTTATTTCGTACGCATTCTTCCCCCATTATTATTTCATTCCTGCCCTCTTTCTATCTTTCTTTCTTTCTCTCTCTCTTTCTCTCTCACACACATCTTCTATTCCGTTTTACAAAACGACGTTTTCCTCTATCGACTTACGTTAATCGACTCGTAACTTTTGAAAAGATTCACCGAGCGAGACGAACGGTAAAATGCAAGATAATAAAAAAAAAAAAGAAAAGAAAATAAATAGGATAGAGAAGAGGAAATAAAGAAAGAAGGAAGATGAGAAAAAAATCCACCCCTGGAGTGGTGAAGGGGCGGACGGGTTAGGGGTTGGTGGTGATGATGGTGGTGGTGGTAGTCTCCACTCATCTATCTCTCTCTCTCTCTCTCTCTTTCTCTGCAGGAGAAGTTTTCCAGCGAGAAGGAGCATTTTTAAGACGGAAATTCGATGTACCCGCTAAAGGAAGGCGGAGAAAGAACGTCGGAAAGGACGTCGAAAGGACTCGCTTAGACGAAGAAAATCCTTAGCGCTTTAGCAGCTTTTCACGCTCCGCGTGCTTCGAGAAGCGTCGAAATATGCGGCGCTTCGCGGAAGCGAGAAATTGAATTTGCAAACTTCCACTTCTGGATACTCGGGTGGTAGGTGTAGGTTGGTGATGATGGTAGAGGTGAGGAATGGTGGTGGTGGTGGTGGTGGTGGGCAGAAGGCAGTAGTAGTAGTAGTAGTAGTAGTAGTAGTACCAACGTCGTTTTCGTTCTTTACTTCCTTTCCTTCTTTCTTTATTTTCTTCCTTACTCTATTTCTTTCTTTCTTTTTTTTTTATCCTTTTATTTTTTCCTTTAATTTTTCGTTCTCCCATTCGCGTACTACGTCGCAGGTGCAACGCGATGAAAATTCTTCCCTAGCAGCAGCAGTAGCAGCAAATCGGCGTTCCACCCGATTCGTGGAAGAATCCTACGTTGGAAGAAAAGAACGTGAGAATTCGGAGCTTCGGTAAAGTAAGAGAATAAGAATAGACACAAAAAAAAAAGTAGAGAAAGAGAGAGAGAGAGAAAGAATGAATCGACGCTTCTAACTCTCGACTGCGTTTTAAGGGATTGGAAGAGAACGCAGGAGGAATAGGTAAACGAATAACTCCGTTTGGATGTATCCTACTCCGTCGTCTACGTTCGTTCGTTCGTTCGTTCGTTCGTTGGTTCTTCGTTGGTTCTTCGTTGGTTCTTCTTCGTTCGTTGCCGCCTCCATCCACGAAAGATCCTGGATTTCATCGGCATTCCGGTTGCGCCGCCCCCTCTTCTAACGTCGAAGATCACGTCGAATGGGGGCGCGTTCTACCATTCTTTTTCAAAGAACGCTTCAAGAATCGTTTCTAGTCGTCGATTCAACTGCCGCCGTATATATTCGTCGGCAACTTAGGTCTATACTTCTAACGAATTTGCACCGGAACTTGAAGGTTAGAGCTAACAATCCAAATAACCTTTCATCAATTTTTAAACGTTTTCAGTTTTTTCTCTTAGAAAGGAAATCAATTTTTCTATTCTTATTTTTTTTTTTATTATTATTATATTTCAAGAAAAGTACACAATTACGAACCGGACATTGTCCCCCCCTGTTGAATTTTTAATAAAATAATGAGAAAAAAAATTGTATTTTTCTATTTTTTGCTCCTTTGAGAGTTTTCGTTTGATTTTATTTCTTTTAATAAAACTACCGAACAAATATAAAAATATAAAAATTGACAAGGGGTTTACGACCGATCGATAATATTCTCAACGTACTGCTTGATATTATATATATATATATATTGTACGGTTTTATCACGTGCAACATCCATCATGCGGAAAGTATATTGCGTGTAGAAAAAAGAAAAACGAACATTGCATTCCGCATTAGCATCGCCTTGTCTCTGTAGACATTCCCGTGCGCATATATGCGCGATATTACGATGGCCCCCATGCTTCCGTGTTTCTGTCGGGAGAAAAGAGAAGGAGGAGTAACCTTTTGTTAGTAACACCAACATATGACAAAACTTTGCTTTCGTTCATTTTCCTAGAATTTCCATAAAAATATTTTCTCCCCCTTGACTCTAACTAAACAAAACAAAAAAAACAAAGTAATTTTCATCGTTATTTTTAATCACTATCGTCACACGTTTCTGTATAGTTCCGATTCTTTAACTTTTTATTATCCTTCATAATAAACTTTAATAAACCTATTTAACCCTTACAGTGCTATGGACACATATATGCATTTGGTAAAAATTACTAACCTTATCATTCAAAGCATATACGTGTTTGTTAATATTAATTAATTAAATTATATTCACAGAAACAAAAACTTTCAATTAATAAATATAATTTATTATTAATAAATTATTTCGTTCCAACTAAACATTTTAGTTAAAAGTATTCAGCACTCAAACAGGGTTAATTGTTAAATGAATAAAAAAGAAAAACAAAACAAAACGATGTAATAATTATTCTACATCACTTTAAATTCTTTTCTTATCAAAAGTATATATTTATATAGTATTATCAATAAATCAAATTGTATACTTAGATACGATCAGTATTCGTTTGACTCGATTTCTAAGGAGAGTAAAAAGACAACACTCGCGCGTTGTTCCTAGAAAACGAAGCTGACCCGTGAGATCGGTACGGATATCGATACCGCCATAGATAGACGTATCGGGAGTAGTAGCAGGAACGGTTAAAGTGTCGTACGCATTGCAGGTGGCAGCTGCACGGAATAACGTTTCTACGTTCACCGAGCTATATGCGTGCGCGTTCGGGCAAAAGCAATGCAATGTCTCTTGGTTGCAAGTAGAAGAAAGACAGAAAGAAAGAAGGAAAGAAAGAAATAAAGAAAGAAAGAAAGAATGAAAGAGAAAGAGAGACAGATACATATAATACATACAACATATATACACATATATAGAAGGAGAGAAAACGAGACAGAGAAGGAAACTGGCGGAAGGTAAAAGAGAAGGAAAGACGGACAATTGGACCGGCTGTCTCTACAAGGGCTTACCTCCTTGGCACGATCTCCTTTCGTTGTGTGTCTGTGTGTAACATAACTAAAGACAACGCGACTCGACGACGCGACGTGTCGCGTTGATGCTGCGAACATCGGCACGACATGAACGTTGGAAGGAACGAACGAACGAACGAAATTCCGCTTTCGTACCGATCGTTAAAAGGCAAAGCGTAAAGATCACGTTCTAGCGAAAGAAAGATAGAAAGAGAGAGAGAGAGAGAGAGAGAGAGAGAGAGAGGACCAAATCTTTTTCCAAAAGAATGAACGAACTTATCGTCTTCTCTATTGGATACCAACATCCCTATTGGAAAACTCTAATTTAATTTAACACACAGTAAGTATAGAAACACTTGGACGTTTCTAACTTCGATTTTCTGACGGATCAACGAAATCGTCTAGGGAACTCTCCTATAAACCAAGAATTAAATGAAATTTTCGAGGAAAGTGAAAATAAATAAAAACATAATGAAACTTTAAAAAGAGAATGATAGAATTTTATATATCGTACATCATTGTTGAACAAATCGAAGATAAAATAATAGAAAAAGAAAACACAGAGTAGATCAGAGTTTTCTCATACTGTTAAATGATCATTAATGATTTTAATCATAAACCAAATGACATGAAACAAAGACAATTATTAGAAAAGTTTTGACATAAGATACGAAAACTACTATGGTGTGATCACGAACTGTTACGCATGTGTGGTACCCATGATACCAATGCAAACCCGTAAAAGGACATTTGTCGCTTTATATGGACGAATCGTCTACCAAATACATCGCGAGTCAGCAAAGGTAGAAAAACAAAAGGAGATCCCGAAGGTTCGACCAAAAGAAAGAGAAAGAGAGAGAGAGAGAGAGAGAGAGAGAGAGCTGAAGATTTCTCTTCTTCGTCTTTCTTTCCATCTTATTTTCTTTTTTCTCTCACCTGTAACCAAGCTTCGTCTTTCTCCTCGCGTCATTGCTCGCTGACGCGTTGCCTTGAAATAATGTCTACCTTGACCTCTCCCTCCTTTTTACCTCATCCTCTTTCTCATCTTTCTTTACCATTGAAAATGAAAAAAAAAAAAATAGAGTAGGACATTTATTATTGCAAATTTAGTAAAATAAGTCAATAATTTATTATGGATATTTAGTTTCAGTTGTATTATTCTTAGATTTATTTCTATTTAAAGATATGATAATGGATATTAATGGATGGCTAGATATCCAATTGGCCAGATATAATTATACACACACACATATATATATTCATAGAGACACGTTAATAGAATGCAATTGCATATTCGAGGATCTTCACAGAACAAGGAGATACTCAAAGGAAGATGGACCATTATCGAAGTGATATTGCGATATCGATCGATTCCACGTATCCCTCCTTCAGCTATCTAAAGCCCTCCTATATTTCTTCATCGTTGTGATACCATCCTGCTTTGGAATATCCACAAAGCACCATAATTGTCAAGGAAGGTTGTGTTGACGCGTTCAAGACGGAAGTTTAACAAAGTGCGTATAGTTCAGTTCACCTTCCCCTTCCCCTTCCTTTCCTTTCGTCTAAACTCTTCTCTAATAACAAGAGAAATAAGATCATCAAGAGAACGTTTATGTTAGTCTAAGAACCCAATGACAAATATAGACATTGGAAGATAAAATTCCTTAAATCGATAATCGTTGTAGTTGAATGGTTTGATGCAAGCCGGATATTGTCGTGTGGTGGTGACGCGTTGACAGAAAAGATATACCACGCTTTAAACGGAGATGTAATGGATCAGATAAGATACTGACGCATGACTCTTAACGTGATCGTTAATTAGATTCCCCTTGGTTACCAGTTAAGTTCGCTACAGCTGACGTTTTGTTAAACATAGTAACTCAAGAACTCGAGGAATTAGAAAAAGAAACAAAAGAAGGAAAATAATCGATGAGATATCTAGTATAAAGAAATATTCGAAAAATTCGAATAAATTCGAAACAAAATTGTTCATCCTATTTCTGAGTAAGTTTTTTTTTTTTTTTCATTTATTAGTTATTTTAGTTTCACTTTTTTTTTTTTTATCGAGATGATCCTATAATTATCCAATTTTTGATCCATATCGTAGAGTATATATAATTCGGTAAAAATGTATATTACATGTAAAGTAAAAAAAACTTTTGGTAGGACGATCATAAAAAAAGGGGTTGTATCCAAAAAAAAAAAAATCAAAACTAGGTCATATACGTATAGTACTACAAACTAAATAAGACATTCTCTGTATTACAAATAATCCGATCATATGAAAATACCTGATCATAAGTACGATCAATATATACATATATATATCGTAGTAACAGATACATAGAAAAGGTGTATATAAAGAAGAAAAGAGAGGCGTGATGGAGATGACGTTTAACCGGAAGGCGGGAGAATCGGGTGCACGTGTCCTCGTAGAAGAATCCACGCACGGTCTGGTAGTATTTAGCGCGGGAATGCGGTTCGCGGTTTGCCGGTTACCGGTTACACGGCCTATCCACCTTCTCCTCCTCCTCCTCCTCCTCCTCTTCCTCGACTTGGTCGTCGTCGTAGTCGTCGTCTTAGTCGTCGTCGTTGCAAGGCGCGTTCTCGCCGCGGTAGGTTCGCGGTAGGTTCGCGGTGTATCTTATCAAGGACGAATGCTCGGACACGCTCCACGGCGCTGATCCGTCGTCCTTAGAGTCTCTTCCCTTTTTCCTTATTTTATTTTTCTTTATCGTTCCTTCTCTTGCTCGCGTTAACTTGCACGAACGAACGAACGAACGAACGCATGCATGCACGAACGAACGAACGAACGAACGAACGCACGCATGCACGTTCCTTCTCGCTTAGGTTGGAACGGGGGGTGGAGGTCGGAAGAAGGTAGGATGAGGAGGAGGAGGGGAATAAAAAAAGGGTACGACGCGACGACGATCGGATCGTTCGGAATAAAACGCTTCGACGAATTAAACGTTCTCGATAGGACGATAGCAGCAGCCCAAGCACCGAACGAGTTCGTCGTCGTCTTCTTCTTCTTCTTCTTCTTCATCTTCTTCGTCGTCTTCTGCATCGTCGTCGTCGTCGTCGTCGTCGTCGTCGTCTTCGTCGTTAACGCGCTCCTGCGAGCTCGAATATTAATTTAGACCGTAAATGTCGGGATTTATAATGGCAGGGAACAACAACGTTACTTGACCCTCGAGCGATCGCGAGCCGATTATCCTCGGAAACCTGATCTCTCTTTCTCTCTCTCTCTCTCTCTCTCTCTCTCTTTTTCTTTCTTTTTCTCTTTCTCTCTCTTTTTATCTTTATTTTTCTCTTTCTTAGTCCTCTCGATCATCATGCGTTACCACTAACGACACGGACTCTTCGTCATTTTCATGGACACCACTTTCTTAGATGTCGACGAAGAGTTTTGCAATTTCACAACTACTAACTCAAGTTACTGTACAACGATAAATATATATGTATATTCACCTCTAACATACTTTATGATATAACCTATATCGTCGACTTTTCATACGTCGTTCGTTCTCTCGTTCAGCCCAACGTATTTTCTTCATTCTAACGCGTCTCATGACGTAAAAGAAAGAAAAAAAAGATAAAATAAAAGAGAGATAACATATACATATAGTATTATTCCCTTTTATGATGCAAATCTACCGCGACGTCTCGACGACCGGCTATCCGGTATATCGTTCTCGATTACCGATACATTGCCGATCCAATTACACGGGAGAGTGCTTTGAAGTGAGGATAAACGATACCGAGTTTAAATATAACTCGAATAGTAATTAAAATCTAACCGATTGTTCGGAGTATATAACGCAAGTTGATACCAACATAAGAATGATCAAGAGACACGTTCCTATTTCGATTAAGAACAACTAACATAACCTGGAAGGGTAAGAGAGTGAGTGGGTGGGTTGGTTGAGTGGAGAACATTCGATCGGTTCGCTTTGATCGTAGGGATGACGATTCTTCTCTCCACCCTTAAAGTTTCTCACCGTTTTCGTTGATTTCTTGGAGGTTTGGTTCCCACGTGACGTGGGGCTTCCTTCGAAAGCTTGCACGGAGGGCCAAAGAGGCTGGGATGTGGCAGTGACTAATTATTTAGGATGCGTTTGGAATCTTCCTCCTCCTTTCCCCCAGCCCTTTCTCTGTGCTTGTGTTCTCCACTCTCTTTCTCTCTCCACCTCCAAGTTCGGATTTCTCTTCGTCTGTAGAAGAGGAGAAGAGAAGGAAGAGAGAGAGAGAGAGAGAGAGAGAGAGAAAAGGAGGCATCCCTGCCTTTTTGCTCATTTATTTCTCCCCTTCGGCTGCATTTCTGCGGAGCCAAACGGAACACTTATATGGACTTCGTCACTGGCGTTCGTTTCGCCGACTCTCGGAGGAGGGTATACCGCTATACCGCGGACCATTGTTTTGCACCGGTAGGCCGAACGCAACCACCGCCATCCTCATTAGCAATTCAAATTGGCGGCAATTTTTTGAGCGCATTTTTGACCTCCTGTATCGGCCCGTCGTCCGCCGGCTTTGTCCCGGTACCGTGTATACCGCGTATACACCCATCCCCGCCCCCGCTTCTTCTCCTCCTCCCACAGTTCTCGTCCTCGTCCGCGACCGCTTATATGCGCCCGAAACTCCCCATTGCCATATTAAGGGACCCCGTGTTAAAAGCTACGGTTTAATAATTGCCCTCCTCCCACTCTTTTACTTTCCTTCAACAATAACTACAACTATTCGTATACGTTTCAATTATCTTTTATAATTGAATCTTTTTTCTTTCGTTTGTTCATTTTTTTTTTATATTTGTGTTGAATGTGTTGAAATATTAAAAAAAAGCTTTTTTTATATGTAAAATAGGAACTTAATTTTTTTAATCAGGATAAATGTTATTATTCAAGTGTCAAGGAAATTTTGTTTTATTTTTAACAAATTTGTTATTTCAATTAATATTAATTTAATAATATTTAATTATAATAATATTAAATATTAAATTTAATTAATCTTAAATTGAATTTATTTTTAAATAATTAAATATCAAATAAATTATATATCTTTTTGTTTATTTTTATTATTAAAAGTTGTTATAATGCATGAAAGAAACAAATTTTGTGGATCGTTTTGAATTTACCTATCAAATAAATAAAATTGTGTTTTTTCTATAAAAAAAAAAAAAAAAAAAACGTACAAATTGTAATTTATATTTTAATTCAATTTTCCATTGTTTCTAAGATCTGTCAAATAAGATGCAACATTTTATCGTTTATCAAATAATGTTCGACAACATTGTAAGCAGCACTCCAATGTAAATTGTTTAAACTTGTATCGAATTGATCCCAAGAGATCCTTTTTCTTCCATTGATTCGATTTATCGATTCATCTAGGAGTGGGTGGTAGCTTCCTATTCTTCCTCGGTTTCCTAACACTCACCCCATAAACTACCTAAGTCCAAACAAACAACCCTCTCTCTTTTCTTCTTTCTTTCTTTCTTTCTTTCTATGGGACGACGACAAAGATGGGGAGAATGCACGCGTTACGAACAAAAATATCCTTTTTCCTTCTTGACTCTTTCTTCGTTGAAGAAGACGACATCTAAGTTATTTATTTTCTCTCTCTTTACTCGTACAAAAAAAATAAAAAAAAAGAAGTCCCTTTTTTCGTACTTTTTGAGAACCTTTTGCCTTTCTTTTTCTTTTTGTCTGTTTTTGTTTTTTTTTTTTTTTTTTTTTTTTTTCATCGTAAATTACGTCACGAATTTTTAGAGAAATCCTATAACATCTCACGTCTCTGAGTTACTAAGTTTATATATCATTTATTTCCCTTTTTTTCCTTCGAGATACACACGGTATATATTTGATCGGAGGAAAAATGTTTCTTTTATATATTTTCCTGATAAATTCTTTTTACAGATTGCATAACTTTGGTAAATATTAATAACAGATCTCGTAATGAACGATTAAACACGTTTGAAAGTTGAAATAACTTATTACAAAGTAATCACGAAAAATATGTTGCGATATTTGTTTATTCGATTGAAATAATGAGTGACGATGAAGAAGAAATTCTAATATCATTTTTGTCTATTTTCAAAAATAAAAAAAAAAGGGAATTCAGTCTGATAAAAATGTTTTTTAATTGATATTTATGAACATAATAAATTATTACTACACATGGTACAAAGTTGATTGTAATATTTTCAATCTGAAAATTTGGATATCAAAGATACATCTCGTTTTGGTTGACCAATCATTGAAAAAGTCAATGAAATCGTCGATTGCTACTAGGACATTATGGTTTTATCAAAAAACAAAAAAAACAAAAATAGGAAAAGTAGAGTACGTATTTTCATTTTAAAATACGAAGAAACTTTTTCTCATTTAATAAATATATATTTATATTGATTATGTTTGTAGAACGATAATAAAAGAAAACAAAAAACGAAATGAAAAAAGAGAAAAAGAGAAAGAAAAAGAGAATAAATTTGCTTATTGGTGTTAAAAGCAGAAATATAACGTTTTATTGATTGCAATTAACGTGGCTATTTTATAATATATAAAAACGATCGATATATCGGATAGTGTTTAATGGCTTATAATATTGTCGTTTGAAATTGTAGCAATAGTCGGTTTTCCATATAAAATGAATGCTTTAAACTCGTTGAGAACGTTGCGAAAGCAATTATTTTAGTTTATATCGTTGTGTTGTTTAAAAAAAAAAAAAAAAAAAATATCCGTATCGATGAGTTTTTGGCGGGGTTGTGATGTTGGCGAGTAGGTCGGTATTGCACGATTTTCAAAACATTGGTTAAAAGAAATAAATCGTAAACGAACGAACGAACGAACGAACGAACGAAACGAACGAAACGAAACGAAACGAACGAACGATTGCATAAAAAATATCCAATGAATTTGTATTTATCGATATAAAACGACCAACCAGGATCCAAACCACGTACGTAATATGAGTAAAAATATTCGCTTGTTGAATAATGTTAAACGATTTTCCCCAATAATATTTGTTTCATATTAAATATTATTAATAACTTTGATATAAACGAGTATATTATATTTCAAGAGATTATTCATTATTTTAATAGGAAAACTTATTTGATAATTATTCAAATATAATTATTATTAAACATAATAATCTTAAAAACCTTTTTAGGGTGAAAGAAACAATTCGGTATCGAGTTGGTCGGATAGGAAAAAGGGGGGTGTAGTGTAGTCGTTTTTCATTGAAACGACATCATCGATCCTACGAGAAGTTGAACACGCGAATAAGTACGAAGGAAGGAACTAAGAAGGTAGTAGTAGTAGTAGTAATAGTAGTAGTAGTAGTAGTAGTAGTGGTACTCCGAAGCCCTTTCGATTTTGCTTATGGTCGCTTATCGCAACCGTCCCAGCCATCGTCTCTATATTATCCAGGTACGTAAGTACGATAGAGCTACGAGACTATAAGGGCACGAATTTACAGGATCCCAGGTGAGCTGGCGCTACGTAAAATTTAAGCGTAGAATCGCCCTGACAAATTTTATGCTGTCACTGGCAGCCACGGTGCACCTGAGTCCCTCGTCCTGGGACGACCCTGCTGCCGGTCACGTGAATCCTGCGTTTGGACCTCCAAGATCTAAGGAAGAACTCAGATGACCTTTCCCTTTTTTTCTTAGTCTTCCTTTTTCTCTATTTTTTTTCTTTTTTTTTTTTTTAACCATTTTATTTATTTTCCTCGGAGACACGTATTCGAAAGATTACTCAAGACATTTGTTAAACTTTTCATTTCATTCTCTTTTCTTTCGTTTTTAAATGAATTCTTTGAATACAAAATAAATGGGTTTTATATATTAGGGGGACCAGAAAGTAATGTCATTTCCATATGTGTCAATTTTAATATTTTAATCAATCACCGATGGATTTTTATCGGTTCGGTATTACAAGGTTGCATATTAGATGGATCATGTTATTGATTAAACATAAAAACTTATTAAAAATTTATTCATTTGAATTTCAAGTTAAAAAGCGACATTATTTTCCGATCCACCTAATATTTATATAAATTGATATTAATGTGAATAATATAAGATCATGATATTTCTTGGATCTATCTACGTAAATTCATAACAGGTTTTAGTTCGTGAAGTAACATCGATAAAACAAGAAAAGAAATAATAAAAAATCATTTGCAAAAGAAATAGAACAGGAAGATATGATTTATCATGAAAGGTTGGTTGGTTGGTTGGTTGGTTGGTTGGTTGGTCGTTTGCTTCGATAAACGATCGTCGGATTCTTTTTGCACATCATCCACTTATTGCTATTCCCACGAATTCCAATAAACGAAGATTTAATCGAGAAATTTCATCGAGTACTACTTTCCCTAGCAAACCGTATTTTCGTTAACCGAGTCATGGACCGTGCAACGATGTCGATTAAAGTACTTATTACTCTTTTTTTTTTTTTTTTTGATACTTTTCTTTTTATTTTTCCTCGATAACGAGAAACATGAAGAAAGAAAGAATGTCCAAAAGAAAAAAGTATAATAACGATGAAGAAAGATTTCGATAGAAAAAGAACGACGACAAAAGAAAAGTGATTTCTCTTGCAAGACAAGGTGAGAGTAATTCGAGGAGAATGATTTAATATTCGAAATGAGAAATCGTTTTCGATAGAGACAATCTGATTTCGTAGTTAGGAATCGTAGCTAACTCCTTGATAGAGAAAAAGAAGAAGAAGAAGAAGAAGATGGGGAAATACTTCGATTTTTAGCCATGGTTGAACGGATAATCGTACTATTCGTGAAAAGAGTACGAAATAGTCGAGTGGAAAAAGAAAAAAGAAAAAGAACACAAAAAAAATGGAAGAAGGATCATTATCGTCAAAATGGCGAACACAAGCTCGATTTTCCCATTATTCGGGTGCACTTGAAGATGGTCAAACACCGAAGGTGATTCAACGTTGGTAATGGTGGCCAGTTGAAAGTAACAAATATTCGAAAAGCCGCTTTCGGATGGTTTTCTCTCTCTCTCTCTCTCTCTCTCTTTCTCTCTCTCACTTCTCTTAATGATCGAAACGTGTCTTTGCCAGATCGAGCGGGTTTCTCTCGAAAACGATTTGCGAAACGGCAAGTCGATCGCATCTCGTAAAATCCCTTCTTCATGGTGGCCCACCAAATCGGAAGGGGAAAACGTGTGGGGGAGGAGGGGGGGAGAGGGTAGGGGGGAGGGTGGTCCATGGTCTTCTTCTCTTGGTCGGAGTTCTCTGAAAAATGTCCTCGCTCAACGATACAAATGGGTACGCTTCGTATATACTAGCTGGATCGAGAGGAAAAACGAACGACGCGTAAGCCTTTTTTTTTTCTTCTTTTCATCTTTTTTTTTAACCTTTTTTTTTGTAAGGTTTTTCTTTACCTATTTGGGTATTTAAACGAGCCTATTACGTTCTTCGTATGCCTCAGTTTGTTTCCTTATTCGTAGGACGATTTTCCAACTGACCAATGTTCATTAATATTTGTTCTTTTTTTTTTTAAGTTGGGTTTAGGTTTGATTTTTTTTTAATTTAATTTTTATATTATTCACGAGTAACATTATACTATTATTTTATATTATTATTATTATTATTAATTGGCATTAGAGGAATTTGGAAGTTCATTGCCGCAAATACCAAATCCCGCCATTGTTCCCGTTCCTAAACGCGATCCTTCCATTCGCGGTCTTTGTATCACTATTATATAATATAACATTGTAAATTATATTATATATATATATATATAATTTTTGTCCCCTTTTAAACAAAGTTATGGTTAGATTTTTCATTTAATTTTTATTTATTATACTAATATTTAACATTATGGTAATTTTGGAGATAGAAAGTATTTATAATATTATATTTCGATATTTTCATTGATTAATGATTTTATTTATTACTTGTTATGAAATATTTTATCTTTTATATTTAATTTTTAATAAATTTGTATATTTATATTTTTTTATATTTAATATATTAAATATTTAATTATAAACTTGTTTTGAATTTTATTTAATTCCAAATTTGAATGATATCAAATATCATATTGTAAATACAAATTATTTGAATTATTATTTTGCAATATAAATTTGTAAAATGATACTACGATATCATAAGAATTTTCTTGATGATTATAATTATTATTATTATTATTATTATTATTATTATTATTATTGTTATAATAATAATAATTCGTTTTCACCGAGAGAAAAGTTTTTATAGATTTTTAAGAATGGAAATCAATAAAGAACATTTTTCTTTCTCTAGACGAAAAGAATACGGCAAGAATGAAGGGCTAACCATAATTGGTTCTGCATATTTATGAAGGCGTTCCCCCTTTTACCTTCGCAACAGAACGAGAACTATCTCTCTCTCTCTCTCTCTCTTTCTCTCTTTCTCTTTCTCTTTCTCTTTCTCTTTCTCTCTTTCTCTCTTCATCGAAGAGAACATTTCGATGTTCTCGAGTAGGTACGAGTTTTGGATCGGTCGCGTGTTAAGACCACGAAGGATTTAGGCGAGGTTTCGCGTATCGATAGGATATATTCGACGATAAATATCGTCGAGAAGGGACCGCCATGGCTAAGGGTGACGCAGGGACCATTAAGCCACCATACGAACCTGTTACAACTTCGCGGCACCAGGATGATAATCTATGATCCTGTTCCGTCGACGATCACCATAATACCTTTTTTTACTCTTTCTATCTCTCTATCACTTTTTCTTTTGGTTTTGTTCACTATTTTTTTTTTTTTTAGTTTTATATATAATTCTCTTAAGATTAACCAAAATATAAATACTTCAATATGTTTTATCAAGACTACAGGTAATAATATTATTAAATTAATGTAAATTATAATTTGCTATTTATATTGTATTGTTGGTTTTCTCTTTTTGGTTTCTGAAGATATTACAATTAATAAATTATAATTATTTTATTATTATTTATAATTATTAAGTTATAAGAAGTTTTTTTTTTTAATTATCTAATTTAAGTAAATAATATTACTATATCGTCGATTATAATTGATTAAATATTATAAGTATAATATATTAAAATATTAATTATAATATATTACAATATTATTATATTAGATTAACACGAAAATTTTTTGCTTGCTTATTTTTATTTTTTTTTTTATTTTGTAATTTGAGATTTATTTTATATTGTTGGTTTTCACTTTCAGTATAGAAATATTATAATTAGTAAATTATATTTAACAATTAATTAGAATTTAATAAATTCTATTAGAATTATTTTTTATGTATATAATATAAATATGTGTAAATATAAATTATAAGAATTTTTTTTTAATTATTTAATATAAGTAAATAATATTAGGATACCATTTTATTGTAATATTAATATATTAAAGTATTATTATTATTATATATATATATATATATATATTATAGTACATTATAATTATGTTATTAATATATATTAAAATATTATTATTAGATTAACACGAAAATTTCTAGCTCACTAATTTTTATTTTATTAATAAATTTTACACACATATTATAATATATTATTTTATATTTTATTTTACTCAAATAATATATAATGTTATTATATATTGATAAAATAACCTAATAACATAATTATCTGATTTTCATCTTTTTATCTTTTCCCTTTTTTATTAATTTATTACAAGAACTTTTCGTTGAAATAATATTTTTTTTTTTCTCAACTTATATCCAATGATTATTAATCATTTAAATATGATATAGTTTGGTCAGCGTAAAATCACGAAAACGAGGATCGTCTTTGGATGATTATGCGAAAGAATTTCATAATATTTGGCGTTTAAAATTCTCGCATAATATCAGAGAAAAAGAGAAAGAGAGAGAGAGAGAGAGAGAGAGCGAGAGAGACAAGTTGGGCGGTCGAGCAGCAGCAACAGGGCTAAAAGAAAAAATTCAAAAACAGCGAAGGGCATGTGTATCGCCTTGGGCGTCTTGGGATAGGACCTAAGTTTCTTGCTTAAAAGCCTTGTGTGTTTTAACGCGCACGCGTACACTCACCCCTTTTACCCCTTCGATCGTAAAACAACTTTTTCTTAAGAAGATAAGATTATTTTTCGTTATTTTCAAACAATTATTCAATAATTATTCAATAATCGAATATTTTTTTTTTTTTTAAATCATTCATAATAATTTAATATAACAGTATCAGTAAATATATTCACACAAATCATTTTTTTTTTTTAAATAATCAAACATTTCATATTATTCAATCTTTCAATAATCATATTTTTATTAAAAAAAAAAAAAATCATTTCTTATTTTTTTAGAAAATAATCTGCAAAAGAAAAAAATTTCTAATATTTTTCTGTAGAATTATTTATACGTTCGAGAAATTTCGAATTTTCTCAGAAAGATCAAATACAATACAGTAAATGGTGTGAATGAAAAAGAGAGAGAGAGAGAGAGAGAGAGAGAGAGAGAGAGTAAGAGAGAAAGAGAAGGAAATAAAATTGGATCATTTTCTTTGGTTTTATTCTTTCTGTGTAGGTTATATCGCAGCAGTTCGCGCTTTACTTTCTTCGTAGAAGTAAACGACTTGGAGTTCCTTTGTTCAATGCGAGATTCACTTCCCGTAAATTTGCCGCCCACAAAGTTTACGTATTCCACGGCAACGATTACGAAAACATGGCGCAAGTTTTATCTCTCTCACAAATTTCCTATCACAGTGGAGTATGAGGCGGCGAGGGGGAGGGGGAGGGGGAGGGAAGGGGGATTGGGGGGGTTGAGGTGAAGAAGGAGGAGGAGGGGGGAGGATTGCCACCACTGACCATAACGCCCTGGGTCGGCTCGTTTACTGAATACAAATAAGACGACCGCTTTAGGGTTGAATCCATGATGCTTTTGAGAGTTAATAAAACCAGAAGATTTTCTCACCATCGATCCGTATTACCAACATTTCCCCATAGTAAGAGAAATAAGAAATCTTTCCGATGTATGTGAGTATAAAAAATAAAAAAAATTAAAAAATTATTTTTCACACACACACTCACATATGTGAATAATTTTTATGATTTTTTGTTCTCATACACACTATCAGTTACACGATGTATCAATTATTATTCATTAATTATTAATTTCAATCGTATTGCATGACAAAATATCGATATAATTATCGTAAAATGCGTTTATCTATTGTGCAATATCAAGTACAATCAATATTGGACACGTTAAAATAATATATAATATAATATTATCGTGGTGTGTGTGTGTGTGTATAGGTGTTTAATATTTAAACGCATATAATAGACCGAATTTGTTATTTAAAACGACGAAGGACACAATCATCGTTTTTATATATTTTTTTATTTTTATTTGTGTGTGTTGTTGTTTTTTTTTTTTTTTAACATTCATTTAGAAATTTTAACGTTTTATTTATGGATTTACGGTAATTACGATGGTTACGTCGATTGAATATTTAAACGATTCGCGATACATATGCATGACACGTGCATACGTATATGTCATAAGCACGTATAAGCATTCTATGTGGCTGTAACATAAAGCACGTTATTTGCTTTTATAACGTCCCTTTCGAATGTACCGTTTAATTTATGCGAACACGTTGTAGTGCTTTACCTTTTATAGATATTTTATTATGTTTAATGGAAAAAGTAACGAAAAGGTATTACCCGATGAATGTTAAATCGTTCAGAGGGTACCTTATTGCGATTATGCAATTAAAGTTTCGCGTTCGAGGCACTGAATATAAATTAGATATAATACATTCGTAGGTAAGCGATCACCGTACCAAGGGGTAGTTGGGGGGGTGGGGATATTTATCGGCTTGAATTCTTTCATAAACAGGACTTTAATATCCGATAATTGTATGATATAATTATGGAAATTAGTACGAGATGATAACCTTTTAACAAATAAAATAAGAGAAAGAGATAGAAAGAGACAAATGGAACAAGAAAAAGATTATGTCATAGGATTTCATATAGAAGTTTTATAAAAGAAACAAAAAATAATTTATATTAGCTAACAATTATCAGGAAAGTACAACTCTGTATGGAAATGTATCGTTTGTTGTAACAAATGTCGATTTAACGGGTCATACGACCGGACGTTCTTACAAATGTGTATATGTGTGTTTATGTGTGTATTATGGATAAACGTCATCGTCTCTGCAGACAGACCGTATGCATGCAACATGTATTCATTGTTAGTGAACGATATCCGTTATCACACCATTCACTAACAGTGTGTTTAGTTTCGTTTAGAATTCAACAAAGTTTAGTGAAATCGAATTTATATAATGTATATACATACACATATTTGCATATTTTCTTAAATAATTTTACTTATCAATCATATTACGGAATTTCGAAAATAATACGATTACATTATCAGTACCTTATCAATATATGTAATTTTTGTTAACTATGTAGTTACTATCTAAATTTGTAAATTGTTAACTTTTGTTAACTATCTCAATTTGTTTCCAATTTTTATCTTATTTGTTTTCATTTTTATTTCTGATTTATTTTAACTTTGAAAAAAAAAAAACGATACGATTACATTAATTACATTATCAGTACGTTATCAATATATGTGACGTAAAATGTAATTTTTTGTTAACTATGTAAATTTCTTTCGTATTTTTATCTTATTTGTTTTTTTTTTTTTTTATTGCTGATTTATTCTAAGTTAGAAAAAAAAAACCGATTGACATTTGACCATACAAGAATAAAGGGGAATAAAAAAGATAAGAAAATAAACGAGGATTGAGTGGGGGGTAGAAAAAAATAGCCGATCGTTCGTCCAGCAAATCGTCTAACATATCCCAATGCGAGTGTCCACCTCCTCCTCCTCCTCCACCTCTTTCACCTCTCCCTTTTTCCAAGTTCCGATAGTCCGAACGTATCGCGAGATAAAGTTTTCCATTTTCCCTATCCCCTTCGGGTCCTTTGGGAGAGTGAACTGGCCCTTTTCGTAAGATCGCTTCCGAGACTACTTCGTCTTCTCCGGTCTCTCGTTTGAATTATGGTTCGCAGATATCTCCACCACAACGCGTCCTTGTGGTTCTTCTTCTTCGTCTTCTTCTTCTTTTTTGGCCCAACAACCAACCCTATATGCCCTATATTCATGCATAGGTATTCTTAAAGTATTCCACGTGTTATAGGGCAAGATGTGTTCGAAATGTTAAGGGAACGATATATTTTACTTGTAAATTAATAACTTATTGCTTTAGTAAATTTCAAGGAGGAGGATTCATTTCGACGAACGCGTAAATTTTACACCCGTTGGTTTTTTTTTCTTTGTTTACGTATGTTTATCATGAATAATTTCTCATATTTTTTTTTTTTTTTTTTTCAGAGAGAGAGTTGCGTCAAAGTAAACCGTAAAGTATATACGAATGTTTTAATTTCAGTAATAACATTTCAAATATTTATTCATTATTCGTTACAATGTTTATAATTAAAACCATAGAGAAAGATTTAAATAAATGTATTTAATTTTGTAGCAACGTGTTTTTTTTTATTCTCTTCCCTAGGATTTAAGTTAAATTGTCTACGTTTATGGTAAAGCACCATGAGAAAGAGAGAGAGAGGGGTTAATAAGCATATATAATATATTTAAAATATAAATTTTCTTTCCTATGGTTTGTTCTTTTTTTGTTTTTTCAATTATCATTAAGTGTATAGTGTATTTGTATCGTACAACAAACGTCCTGTTCTTATCGGAGAAAATGGAAGGGAAAAAAAAGAAAAAAAAAAAAGAAGAAAAATTAGAAAAATAATATCGTACTGTATAAATGTCGTAGAACATTGTATTTGTACTAGTGGTAGTAGTTTCTAGATAGTTATGGTCATTTAAAGAAGAGAGGATCCTTGTCGCATCGTTAAAAAAATCATCACACCGGTAATGTTTGGCCAACGTATATAAATAGTTTTGGTACATGTATATACAAAATGATATGATTTTACATAAGCACACTGTTTCCTATAGAAAGAGTGGTGTTCCACAAACTACCACGAATACAGGTAAAGAAAAAGAGAGAGAGAGAGAGAGAGAGAGAGAGAGATAGAAATAGAAAGAGAAAGAGAAAGAAAGACGACCGCTATGAAGCCACTTCCGTAGGGAAACCGAGTTCCGGTGGGTGGCCGGTTGGGATTGGCCGCGTTTTATCATATTTTATTATACATGAGGGAACCTTTCTCCATGGAACCTGCCTCCTCCTCCTCCTCCTCCTCCTCCTCCTCCTCCTCCTTATCCTCCTCCTTCTTAGCCGGCTGCTCCGTGCCAAACGATAGAGTATTCGAATTTTCGTTTCGCAACGTTCGCATTCACCTTTGAATTTTCATGAACCCCGAAGGATTCTTTTTACTATTCCACACTTAGATTCGTGATAATAACTTTTATCTTATTTTCTCTCGAATGAAACGATTGAAAATGTAATCTTCGATTTTCTTTATACTTTTTCTTTCTTTTTTTTTTTTTTAACTTTAGATAGGATTGTTTTATTTTTATTTTATTGTATTAATTATCGAATAAAAATATAAAGCTTACACGTACTCGTGTAAGGAAATGCTGTTCATTATTATTATTATTATTATTATTATTATTAAGAGTTATGTTATGTAAATGTTGCATAATTAGTTAATGCAAAAGTTTATTACTTAAATGTAGAAATATCTTCTGAATTTTTGATGAACAATAAATCCTAACAAAATATTAACAAAATATAAAATAATACAACTACAATAGTATCTCCTATCTGTAAGTGTATTTAATACAAGTAGATTGTTGTATAGGTGTATCTAAAAGTTGAAGCCGGTAGTTTATATAAAAGAGATAGATAAGTTTTAATCGTTAATCGTGCCATTGTATTTTCTTTTGAACTAAAAGGAGCATTCATTGTTGGTAACGTTGTTATCAGGATATACCACTCGAAGGATCTTTTTGCTTCCGGTTTTTCTAAATAGAAGCAACAGACATAACGTTATTCAGGAAGTAATCTGGAACGTAGCCAGATAAGTAGTCAAAGTCTACCTAAGCACAACCACGAGCCAAAAAAAAAGAAAACAAGAACTAAACTTTTTCTTACCCTTACGAAACTCTCCCTTACGTTTCAAAAATCAACTATCAAAGGTTTAAATACGATTTGTTTTCGAATATAAATTAGTAAGGAACAATTTTATTTCTCTACGAAACAATTCTTTTCGACCAATCGAGAGAGCGTTTATAATCCAACACGTCATATATCATACGTGTCTTATTTACCGACTATGTATATATTTATCGTATATATATACAAGACACAGCTCATTGTATTCTACAAAAGTCATCCTCAATATGGACTAAGTAAATACATTGTAGAATATCGAATGAGGTCCTCCTCCTCCTCCTCCTTCTCCTCCTCCTTCTTCAGTGGTATAGTTTGCTAACTGAAGGGCTAGTCGCCGCAAAGGTAAGAGGAGAAAGAGTAGAAGGAGGAAGGAAAAGGGAAGGTTCGATAAATCACGATGCGCGAGTGCTCATAGTCCTGTCAAGAATTGTTGTGGTAGTGGATAAGAAGAGAAGAAAGAGGTGGAGGAGGAGGAGGAGGATGAGGATGAGAAGGACAGGCATACGGGCTGAGAAGAAGGTAGGGTTCCCTTTGCTCGTCCTAGGATGTTGTGCTCGTACGTTCGTTCGTTCGTTCGTTCGTTCGTTCGTACGTTCGTTCGTTCGTTCGGCCTTTCCCTCATTTCTTCGTCCCCTCCGTTCGTCCCTCTTTCTCTACAAAAGGACGCAGGAGCAAAGTCTGTATTTGGCATTGGTTTGCTGAAGCTATAAGGGGCCGTAAGGAATAAGACAGAAGGGCACCGGCAACAGGAGTCGTCGACACTGAAGAAATAATGGTAGCCGTTCGAGAACTCGCGGGCGCGAGTGCTCACTCGCGAGTGTCTTCTTCCTCTCTTTCTCTTTCTCTTTCTCTGTTTCTTTCTTTGACTTTCTTATTTCCAAGTAACTTAGTCCAACCTCTACTCTCGCCAAAATAAGACTGCTCCGGGACTCCGTTTATTCTACCGCTGTCCAGGTCTCCTGCCCCGAAAGGATAAATGCTTTCTGGTCGCATTCGCTTTATAAACCTTGGCGGCCTGTCGGGTGGTCGCCAAGGGTTCCACCCTACTTTCGGAAAAGACTTTAAGGAAAAGGGTTAACACGTAAGAATGATCTTTTTGTTTTCCTATTAATATCTATAACAACTGGATCAAAACAATATGTTCTGATACTTTTCTTTAGTTGTACAACTTCCCTATGATATAAAGTATTTTTTTTTTTTTTTAAATAATAATATTTATAACTTTGTTATCTAAATTTTCTGTATTTTTTTTTTTTTTCCTTTAACTCACGTCGAATTATTATAATAATTTGTATTTTATGTTTATTAATTAATTTATATTCATAGTGTTATTAATTAAATAACATTTATTATCAATTATTATAAATATATATTAATAATTAATTTCTATTCGTAGGTAAATTATTTTTAATTTATTTATTTTCTATATAATTAATAGAACAGTAATGTCAGTTGTTCAATATTATTTTTTTTTTGTTTTGTTTTTTTATTGTAGATATCGTAAATATATAATGCATCCAATCGTTGATACGAAAAAAATTCTTACGTAGGATAGCTGCAAAATTAATGGCGATAGATGGGTGGTGGGAGAAGGAAAAAGCAAGCGTATTTTCTTTGGTATTAGAACGTAATAAAAGTCGAAAGAGTAAAAGACCGAGTGAAGAAATATAAGGGGAATGGAAAAAGGGTATTGGAAGAGCCATGGAAACGCGGAAGTGAAGAGAAACGTTCCATGGTAACTCTTCTTAAGTCGAAAAGGGAATGATGCTAAACGAGATACAAAAGCGTACCTTACGGTAGTAGAAGGCTTTAATTAGAGTTCTAGTAAAGTAAATGAGCTACTTCGATAAGTTTTCTACGTTGTTATTATTACTTACTTTTAAATAATCTCACGAAAATTAACTTACAATTGTTAGATTCCGTTTCATTCGTATAGAATAGTCATTGTCGATTTAAAACCCATAACAATTTTTTTTTTATTTTTGATTTTTCTTTTTTTTAACTTAAGTTTCTRTCATAATTACATACATACATACATATATATTTAAAAATATTGATATTTTATATATTGGATATTATATGAAATTAATATTGTATATTTTTATATATTTATATATAATATAATTAATATTATTTAATATTTGTATATATTATTTTTTATTTTATATATTTTTGTATTTTTATATATTTTTGTATTTTTATATATTATTGTATTTATATATATATATTATTTTGTATTTTATATATTTTGTTATATTTTTCTATATTTATAAATGGATACAAAGTTAAGGATGAAACTAAACAATTTGTAATATAAAAGGAATGGACGTTTCGATAGAAAGACCATTGGACAATGAATCAATTCGAAAAACCACGATCGGCCAATCCTGAGACAGTGATAACCACAAATCCAAAGTTGTCGATCGATTTCGAGAGTCAGCGTAGAACTTTTCTACGTGCTAGCAAAGAACTTTACTCTTTCTCTCTTGCACACTGTCCATGGAGGAATCGCAGCTTTTTGTCGGTTTCAAACCCAACGAAAAATGACTTTCGTGTCCTGAGGGAAAATGAGAAAGGTAGCAGAAAAGGTTGGTTGGGTTGGCCCCACGATTACGACGGAACTTCTCAGCTTCTACGTAGAACGACTACTATACTTATCCACGCCTGTTCAAATGTGTCTCTTTCTCTCTTTTTGAAGAATCTTGTCTCATTTGAGAGAACAGAATCTCTTTGGCCGATCTCTTGCCCTTTTTTTCACCTACCCCACTTCCCATTCTCTTTTTTTTTTTTTTTCTTCCAACAACATCAACAACACCTTCATCGTAGTCGTCTTAGTGAATTAGAAAGGTTAAAGGACGGATCTTTTAATAGTATCACAATTAATGACGTTCATCTTGAAAATAATATTATCGCGAATTATCTTAGGGACAACCAAAAAAATTCCAACGACCTTAGACGTGAATGGATGTCCATTCGATTATATCTATAAAAAAAATAATACCTCTCCTAGTAACACGTAAAAAAAAAAATATATATATATATATACCTATTATAATATAATAATAAAAAATAATGAAAATAAAATAATATATTGTAATAATAATAAAATAATAAAAAAAAAAAATATGTTTATCTTCCAATTATAATATAATAATAATAAATTTAAAAATTTATTATATATTATAAATATTTATTAATTTTGTATTAATTAACCCCTTAAAGTTGCACGCTCGAGTTAACTCGAGCGGCGTTGTATTACGGTGAGAAAAAATTGTTCCTTAAGGGGTTAATTAAATTTCTATCTTTTTTTTTTATTATTATTATTATTATTTTTTTAATCAAACGTTTATGAGATTATCTCGTTGTTTTTTTTTTGTGAGATATTTTAAGTGAAAATTTGGGAACGAAATTTTTTTTTTTGGGGGGGTAAGCTGAGATAAAAGGAACGATTACGTGCATGCTCGTAAGAAGGGAGAGATGAGAGGAAGAGAAAAAAAAAGTGCAAAAAGGAGCACTTTCTCTTGCAAAAGATAGTTGGAATCTTCTTGGATACTGGAAAGATGGGAAGACGACGCAAGTGACAAGCCTTCTGCACTATGCCATATACAGATTGCACTATGCAGCATATTGTATGGGGAACCCACCTAGGTGAGAATGGCAATTTGCTTTGAAATAGATGGTACGGCTTCTAAGGATAAAGCCACCGACATTCTCTTTCTCTTCGTTACCTCATCTGTTCACTCTTTATATTACTACTTCCTTTTTCTCTTTTTCTTTTTGTTTTTTTTTTCCTTTATCACCATTTTTCGTTTCATAATCGATTATCATTTTTTCATACTTTTTATTATTTTCTTTCTTTTTTTTTTTACGATAAATATTTTCACACACAATTTTAAATAATTTTTTGTATTCAAATATTATTATCCTTTTTACAATTTTTTTACTTTTATTCTTTATATTCATTTTATTATAATTTTTATTTTAAGTATACTTACAATTATTTATCTCTCTTAGATTATTTTTTGTTTGTTCATTTAATAAATAATTTCACATTTAGACTGATACAGACTAAAAACTAACTAAGGACTAAGGATTGACTAAGGACAGAAGACTAAGGACAAATACAGACTGCGCATTAAGGCCTAAGGACTGACTAAGGACAGATACAGACTGAGCACTAAGGCCTAAGGACTGACTAAGGACACTTTCTTACTTCTTTACACATATTTATATCAGAAAGAGCTATACCTCTTTGGAGAGGGAAAGGGATTATGAATCTTATTGACCAATAACAAAAGGGTACACCCCTTATAGTCAATCGATGGGTAAAGCTTATGTTTTTTTAGGTAAAGATCATAGTAAAAGACCATGCATAAAGGAACTTCGTTTCAAATAACGGAGTATTGTTTCTCCTTATGTGTCACACGTGTTTCCATAAAAATCTGAAACTATCCGAAGGACCCGACATTTGTACAAAGGGTTTTCATCGCACCAATAGGTCCCAATAATTCTTAAGTTTTGTTTTATGATTTTATAACCCTCCTAAATCTTTCCTTTTAATCTTTGAATAGAGTTTTCCTTTCCAGAAAATAGAATATAAAGAAAATAACTGAATACTAATTTTTCGCTAAAAAAAATAATTAATTTAAGGGGACCTTCTACTCTGCAATTAAAAAAAATTTTTTTTTTTTTTTTACATTTTTCGAATGTATATATATGTAGAAATATTGTGTTAAAATTTCAAAAAGATCCGATGTCTCTAACTACATTTTTGGTGCCTGAACGTAACTACCTCGGACCGCTTTCCTGAGCGTTCGGCGCGCACGGACGACTCTTATCTTGTTCAATCCCTTTCTCTTTCATTGTTTATTCAGGCAGTTTTTTTTATTGTAAT
>NW_015148997.1:1581122-1593096 GCF_001465965.1 Polistes dominula
TATTTATTGATAAAATTTTTATATAAAACTGTCACTTTGTAGCTAAAGTCATACAGAATATAAAACCATTTTACTTTTATGTTTCAGGTAAGCCATTCTCAAGTTCTGATGGAGCTACCAAAGCACTAAAGTTTTAAGGTGTTTTTTTATACTACTGTTTTTGCAATAAAAAATTAATTAAAATGAAAAAATAAAAATTCATTTATATAGTTTGAGACTCAATTTAACAAACCCAACAACTTTTAGATCGATATCTTTTATAGTTTTCTTGGAAAAAATTCGCGAAAATAGCCTTTTTTTTAGGTGCTCAGAGTAGAAGGTCCCCTTAATTTATATCTCAATTATACTTACAATATTAAACATAATTTTCTTATAATAGATTATTTAATTTTTCTTTGTTCATTCGTCTAATAATTAATTTCACATTTAGTCTTATCTATGTATATATTTTTATATGATAAATATTGTATTTAAATTAATAATAATAGCAAGATCAAAAGGTATAACGCACGTTGAATATATATTTTATAATAAATTATACAGTAAATATCTCTAAACATCGAAATTAATAGAAAATTACCGTGCATATTTATCGGTGTATATAACAGGGTCATTCATTTATCCCATAAATACGAAGCATTTGTGAATGAAACGAATATTATATATATAGATCACAGGATAATAATTTTCTATCTCTCTCTTTCTCTATGTTTAAAACGATGTTGATGCGTAACGATGATGAAATTCATTCGGAATTATATCCTACCATCGTTTTATTTCTATCATAATACGTTCAATTGATGATACACATATACATATGCATATGTAGAATAAGGATCGTTAAATGGTTCTATCATGATGAGTTTCAATATTTTAAGTAGGTATATACTATCTGTTAATTCGAGTTTATACTTTGATCGAGATACGCATAAAATACGTAGGTAATTATTATTTTCATGAAAACTTGAACGAAATTCAATCGTAATGTAAACCTAATTATTATCGAACGTTTATATGTATGTTAGTATCGTTATATGTTACAGATAAACGATAATGTTATTTCCATCTACCAGTGATACTTTAGGTTGTTCGAAACTAAACTAGTAGTACGAACTATAGACAATTTTACAGCCGACGGACATTCGAAGTTACACAGCTCCGATTTCATGGGGTTATTGTTCAAATCCATCAAATCAGTTTACGTTATCCTCGTATTTCGTCGTTGGTAAGATACGAATGATTAGTTAAATGTTTCGTTTAAAATCAAACATATAAACGTAGATATTATTATGTTGTAAAATTATTAAGTAAATATTTCTTAAGTATTTGATACATCCAATTATCGAATATAATTTAATTAGCTTTACGACTATTATAGTATTATATTAGCTTTTTAATATTTTATTAATTTTGTTATAAGTTAACTCAAAATTATTAGGTGGTTTGGAAAGTCGTTTCGTTTTTCTTTTGTAAAAATGAATATAATTTTTACTCCGAGGTTAAATCTAAACCTTTCAAGTGGTCATAAATAGTTGAATTTGATAAATTTAACCTCTCATCGATTTCATGTGTTACTATTTGTTGATTTGCATCAACTAATGCTATTATTGCGTCAGCATAAAACGAAACGACTTTTCGAAACACCTAATATATTTCATTATCTTATCTTTCATTAATATTATTTTTTAATGATTTATTTAAATTTGTATTTTAAAATTGAAATCGATAAGTTGTATCTATTCGTTGAATTTATTAATCGATAAGTAATGCGTTAAATAATCATACTATCTATATTCTTTTAAAAGATAAAAGACAAATGTAAAAGTTGATTTCAGACCAGTGGCATTCGCCAAATTCATTGCCTAATACGTACAGGAACCGGAGTCTAGAATTCTTTCGTGCCAAAGTCTCATGTTAAAACGTGCCTACCTCTTTTTATTTTGTCGAACGAGTTAACGACAAAAGGGAAAAGATAAAATAAAGTTTGTAGCAATGGGTAAGTAAGAAAAATCGAATAACCTGTTGTTCAAATTAAAAGGAATTTTATATACATACATACATATATATGTACAGAAAGTGTATTTCACTTTAAGAATAATTCTAAATGCAAAAAACTAAATCAAATGAAAGGAGGAAGTTGCCAAAAAAAAAAAAAAAAAACTAATGCAAAAAAAAAATCGTATTTAAAAGTTATTTTTGGTCAATTATTTACTCGTCGTTTGAAGAAAATAATTATTTTATTTAATATCTAATAAATTCTTTAATAAATCAATTAACAGAAAAATATTTTATTTTGATTTAATAATTTTCAAATATAATATATTCACGAAAAAAGGTTAACCCCTTTTTATATCGCACATTACTCTTTTTTCTTTTTTTTTTTTTAATTTAGGCATTAAAACCACTCATACGAATACACTTTATATATTTATATTATACAATAGTATATTGGTATAAATTGTATTTTAGGATAGAAGATACACATCGTGTCGCAATATATTTGACAAAATAATACGCGATAAAACAATAACTTGATAACTAACAAAAGTGTAAAGCGACATTTGATAACATTCGGTACATTTTTCTCGATTAAAAATGACACAGAGGAGTAAGTGTATCGTCTGGGTTCGCAGTAGTAACGACGAACGAGTCAGACAACACGCAATGGGTTTTCATTCGTAAAGAGAAAAGTAAAACGAGAGTCGCGCTGAGTTTCAAATGCATCTACCCTACTATCTACCGTCAGACATTACAGCACAATTGGCTATGGAAATTTATGATGATTTAATATCAAACTAGGGTAGCAACGGTGTTAAAGAAAAAAAGAAAATAAAATATAGCAACTAAGTCTAGGCAAGTTGGTTGGTACGCGCGTGCTTTTTAACGAACAACATTTTTACCACGATAGGCGGTAATTTTCAACTCGTACCTTTCTTTCCTTTTATTTATTTTTTTTTTTTTTTATTATATTCTTTTCTTTTTTTCATTTCTCTCGGTTCTCGTTTTTTGAAAAGTGCTTAAAGCTTCTCCATACACACACACATATATATATACACGCGGAACATACATACATACACATGTGTGAACTCTTGGCAAGATTTTTCCTCTCGAAACCTTATTTCATTCTCTCTCTCTCTCTCTCTCTCTCTCTCTCTCTCTCTCTCATTCATTCTTTTATTCTATTTTTCTTTTCTTCCAAATTTTTTTTGTTCTTTTTTCTTTCTTTTCTATTTGGTTCTTTTACTTACACCTTGGCGAGGAGAAGAAGAAGCCAGTAGTAGTAGCACAACGTCGTAACTACCGACGTATACATAATACGATTCACGGTTAACGAGCTGGTGGAAATGACCTCTTCGAGAATGCGTCTCCTCTTCCGACTCCTAGCCGTTTGCTTTTTCCAGGAACACAACCTTTGTATCTTCTCGGCGTACCATGGCCTGAATTACGAGACGTACCAACGACGAAGCACCGAACAGAGTTCCGCGACACGACCAACATTTTCCCTTAACGTTCTACCATTCTTGAATCATCTTATTTTATTTTATTTTATTTTTTTTCTTTTTACAAAAAATCAAAAGAAATATCAAGGACAAATTTATTATTCCATAGTACTTTTTATGATAAAGAATCTTTTTCTATTATATTATATAATAATATATAGTTGTGTGTATGTGTGCGTGTGCGTGTACAAATCGATTTGGGAATTTGATCGATGTCCTTTCAATTTTTCAATTCTACGGTTGATGATTGTTTGTTTCGTTTAACGTAGTCGAACAACATTTCTCCTATGATTGATCGATGTTAGTAGAATTCGTTTCAGTCTTACCATTTTTTTTTTTTTTTTGCTTTTATCGATAATCGAAGTATATATATGTATACTTAATGTTATCATTAAAAGAAAAGGGAAAGAAAAAGATATCTTTTAGTTCTTTTTATCTTTCTTTGTCAATATATATATGTCATTTAGAAAAATAATAATTTAATTAAATTAATAATAATTTAAAAAAAATATATAACTTAATATTTATAAATTACATGTCACGTTGTTTGTCCGCAATGGACTCCTAAACTGCTGAACCGATTTTGATAAAATTTTGCACACTGTGTGCAGTTTCATCCAACTTGAAAGATAGGATAGTTGTTATCTCAATTTATTGCGAATTATTTGTTTATTAACAAAGAATCATGATTATCTCTGTTAGTTCGATAAGATTTTAACAGATGGCGGTATAAGGTAATTTCATTTAATTAAATTAATACTAATTTTAAGAATATATATATATATATAATTTCGAAAGATGTTTAAAAAAGATTGGCTGAAGATAATGCGGGTACTATCGATATCTTTATCTCATTCCTTCTTCTTATTCTTCTTTTTCTTTTACTTTGACGATAGAACTTTCGACATCTTTCAATTAATTTCTCCTTGAGTTCATCCTTACAAAGGGATACTTCATTGAAGAATTTCTATAAAGGTAACGTTGATCAGGAAGTTGATGCGATGTAACGAGAAAGGTTACTATGTAATTAAAAGTGTCCTCATCGAATTTTCAACTAATTTCTTATCCTTTATCCTTCATTGTTTTCATCTCGTGTTTATCCTTTTTGCTATTCTATTCTATTCTTCACATTTTTTTCCTCCTCTTATCTTTTTCTTCTTCATGGGAGTTTGCTTCATGTTTTTATTTTTTTCTTTTTTTTTTTTAATGTCTTTTTTTATTTTTTCTTATTTTAAATTGGTAGTTCGCGCATACCTAACCCTACGAAGTTCGCATGAACTGCAGTACAAAGTTCGCGCTAAATATAGTTCATTGACCTGACGCTTTCTGTGCACCGGAAAAGAAGGAAGGAAGGAAGGAAGGAAGGAAGGAAGAAGGGAAGGAAAGAAAGAAGGAAGGGTTCGAGGGGGTTAATACGTAGCTCGAGCAAATTAAATCGGACGGTTGGAAAGAGGCTTCCCACTTTTGGACGAAACTTTTCCTACTTAATGCTAATCACTCGGAATTTCTTTTCTTTTTTTTTGCATTGAGTAGTGTCGCGTTGTACGTAAAAGTAAATTTGTATCGAATGCGCGTACCAACGTTAAAACGTTCAAACACTTTCAATGTTTCTCATTCGTTCGTACAATTTTCAAAATGGAATTCTTAAAAGATTCGTGTAGAAAATGATAAAGAAAGAGAAATACATTTGTTTTGTTAGTTGATACACAACAAAAATGTGTTAATACAATAATAATAATAATAATAACAATAACAATAATAATAATACTAATAAGGAGGTGAACAAAATCGTTAAACTTTTTAACGGAGTAGATTTTTTATAGTATGTGAAGTGGATGATGGTAAGACGTATAATACGCGATGCTTTTAGCCGTTCACGAGGCTACCGGCACGGAAAGGACAGGTGCCGAGGATCAAAAAGTTCCGCACGAAGCAGCCCGTAAGATAAATGACGGGAATTAGTATTCGTCGCCGTACGGTTGAATTACAGAAAGTTATCTCGCCGGGCTATATGAACGAAGCCTTCTCGTGCTTCAACCCACCCCCGACCCCCACTACATTGCCTTCTTCTACTCATTCCCTTTCACCTTCTTAACTTTCTTCCACCTTATACCCCCTCCCTACCTTTCCTTCTCCTTCTCCTTCTCCTTTTTTTTTCTTTTTCTTTTTCTTTTTTTTTTCTTTACGTGATCCGTAATACCAGCCCCTTGAATAATGCGACGATTTATTTTTCTCAAGCTGCGATCGCTGATTAAGAAGGGCTTCGGGCAACGTGGAGAGCACGAAGAAGGGGTGGATGAAGATGATGGAGAAAAGAGAGAGAGAGAGAGAGAGAGAGAGAGAGAGAGAGAGATGTATATGTGTATATGTGAGAAAGAGAAAAAAATGTCCAACTCTACGGTGGCCCAACCATAGATGCGGGTGGCAACCTGTATACGTTTGGGCACGCGCCTCCGAATCTCTTTCTCTTTCTCTTTCCCTTCTCTTTCTTACTTAACCGACAATAAATTCACCTCCTTGTCTTATTTGAATCTTTTCTTTTTTCTTTTTATTTTTTTTTTCAGTGTGTATGTGTGTGTGTGTTTCTCTTTCTCTCTTATTTTCCTAGAATAGGCCACACTCGGACATATTCTCCAATTGAAATATCTCTAAAGTGATTTACAGTTAACATCGTAATAAAGTATCTACGTTGTATTAATACAACGTTGTTGGTTTCCAGAAGAAAAATAATAATAATAATAATAATAATAATAATAATAATAATAATAATAAAAGATTGCAGTATTTTATTTTAAAATAAATGGATTCATCTTTTAGCTTTATAGTTCGTGAACAACGCTTTATAATCTAGAATGACTTAAATCCTTGGTTGAGGGTTTCACTTGGATTTTGAAAATAAATTTATCTCTTTTAGTTTAATAATATATATATATATTGTTGCATTGATAAAAGACGACAATGACAATTTGTTATTTTACTATTGTATAAAATATGACTTTATCTAATATAACATTTATCTTTCGTTTATTGTATAAAGAAATGAAAATATAATATAATATAATAATTGTCTTAGATTTATCTGTATAAAGTACGGTTTGTTTCGCTTAAAGATCAAACGATCATACCTTCCGTGTTCGTCCTTTAATTAATGAAGATTTGTAGCAAAAGTGGTGCTACCTGCTGCTAGCTCGTGAATAAATCGGGATCTGGGTCCACGATCGAATACCGACGACCCGGTTAGTCCGAATTTAATTGGTCATCTCGATTGGAATCCATCGACGTTGCGAATTCCGGGCGGTCGACGAAAATATTTCGGAGCTCGTTAATTCGCACGATCGGGTTCTTCTTCTCTCTCTCTCTCTCTCTCTCTCTTTCTCTCTCGGCAATACACATACAATCCGATTCGCTACTTCGAATCGGTCAGACCCATACGGCCCCTCCTACCCTACCCTACCTACTATGGTTATCATGATTTCACGCAGAAAGAAAAACGCCAATGAGGATTCCAATAAAGTTAACACAAATCTTTATACTGATAATGTAGAAATAAGATATTCTCGCGCGATTTCACATCGAGTACCGGTGTCATTCTTTTATACAAACCGATACCTTTTTTAAAAAATAGTTTTCATTCGTTAAGTTTATGTTTATTTTCAAATTAAAAGACTATTATAACATACTTAACGCACACATATGCACAAATGTTATATACTCTTTCTTTCTGAATAAAAATTCAGTTATCACATTGGTGATTTTCAATGAAGTTCGAAATTACTGAACAGATCTTAATGACATTTTTTTCTTTTATTTTATGTGATTATTCTCAACTTAGTATGGTAAGATAGTTTTTATCGCAATTATTACTTATTTTTTATTATTAATTTAAAGAATTATTATTTAGGCGTTAAGTAGGTCTTTAGGTACCTGTAAGTTTTCAATAGATGGTGCAGTATTACAATTCAATTATTTCACATTTTTTTTCAGGGTTACATGTGAAATAACTAACCTTACTTTTTATATATTTTTCTGTATTATTATTTGATGTATTTTATACTAATTGTCGTATTATTTTGTGTGTTGTTAACTTGCATGTATAGGATATTTTTTATCGCGATTATTTCTTATTTTTTATTACTAATTTAAGGATTTATTATTTAGAATTTATGTAGATTCATTAGTATTTCAATTCAATTATTTTGTACGTTATTGAATACGATATTAACCTAGAAAAGGTTGTGGTACAAAGTTAAGTCGAAAAGAAGAAGATGAAAAAAAGTGATAGCGTTGAATTTCTCTCCCTTTTATTTACTTCTTTTTTCTTTTTCTTTTTTTTCTTCTCAAACGCGAGAGAATTTACGTTTATGAGAATTTAAGCAAGGACTTTTATTGGATTAGCGCCTCCTAACGGTCCCACGAATGTGCCTGAAATACGACGAGTTTCTCATAAACAAGACTTTCTCTAGCAGAGGAACAGTCAGACTTATGACTACAAGAATGTACAGAAAAGATGACGTTGCGAAACGAGCTGTAAAAATGGGACGACTTGGTCCTAGTATCGACTTATCCTTCGTAGGAACACGACGATTCTTACTCTTAACTAGATAAGTTTATTATTTTTTTTTTTTATCTTTTTCTTTTTCTTTCTTTCTTTCTTTCGTATGGACAAATGACGAAAGGATGAATCTTGGAATTTTCTTCTTATGTGTACATTGTCACGTGATCTAAAAGCATAAATTTTATATTGCTTTTTAAAACTTGGTAACATCATAAATGTTTCGTTTTTATTAAACCTTGGTTTTATTATATATTGTTTATGTATATATATATGAACTTTTTATGCATTACGTATAAAAAAAAAAAAAAAAAAAAAACATTGATAAGATTATATATACATTTTTACAGTATATATATATATATATATAATATTTGGTATAATAAATCCTTTCTATTATTTTCACAGTGTGTAATTTTAATTAAAGGATAGAAATAAATTCTCGAAAATATCGAAATGAATTTGAATGAATTTTAAAAGAGAAACTCTATTTAAAATTGTAAATCATGCTAAGTACAATTCCAAAGAATTATACGCGTTTCTATCTTTGACGAGACGTATCATCATATTAAAAAATAAAAGAATGAGTTTATTTTTTATTATTTTTTTTTGTTTTTTTTTTTTGGAAAAGAAGATGCGAATATTTATCTAGTCCAGACACAACCAAACAACCCAACGACAGGTACAAATTAATGGCTCGTTGTTCGGAGGTGAGGACGCACGCGTGTTCGTATTGACCCTACGTTAATTGAGTGACGTTGGGTAAATATGTTAGGCGCATAGAGAGATAGTAGTCACCACCATCGCCTAGGTTTCGATTTTCCTGTTCGATATCAAGCAACAAACTAACGTGGTTCAACGTTACCCACGAGACTTTTCTCATCGTGCATCGAAATTACTCTGCTTTTGTTATTTCTATCCGATAATTACGAAACGTGCGAATTAATCTGACCCATTTTTTCTTTTTTTTTTTTATCAATTTTCTTCAATTTTTTACTATCCTATTTCTAAATTGGTATTTTGATTTATTGAAGTGAAAACTTCTTTAGAATGGGTCTGATTTGAAAAAAATGTAACGGAGTTGTGTCATCGAATGGTACGTTAGGTGCACGTTGCGAATGTGAAAAAAAAAAAATAGAATTTTCTTTACAGAAAAACTGTAAAAAAATTTGTAATCGTTATTTCGCAAACGTGAATAGGCCGGGTTGCTGCACGGTTCCTATGATAAGACCGCCCGCAGCGAATAACATTTTAATCCGACGGCCGGACGCGATTACTGGCCCATTCTATTCACCCTTTACCCTTTATCCCTCATCCCTAACCCTCTCACTTTTACCTTTTACGGCCTAACCCTCTCGAGCTGCTCCTCCTTTCCATTCCTCTTTCAATTTTTCTGGTTTTCGTATACACGTTTGAACACAGGGTGAGGACAACCTCAACAATCTTTTCTATTTTCTTTTTTGTTTTTTTATTTAATGTATAATTTTTTTCTCAAAAATCTTTTTCTCATCTTTATCTTAAAAAAAAAAAAATTATGAGAGAATGATAATCGTCAGTAATAATATTGGTAGCATTTGTAAGCAATCGTTAAAATGGGTTCTAAGGGAACAACCTCAAGACGATGAGGGTGTTAGACTTCAGTTAAGAACTTTAAAGGAAAAGGGTGAGTCGTGATAAGAAACAGTTGGTATAATTAATAATTCATTCGTGACTAAGCAGGATCTGTTTAGTTAATGTGCCTTTAACGATGAAACTGAGTTATAGAAAAAAGGAAAAAGTTATTTTACGTTAAAGTTATTGTGAAGTTGAGTGGAAGTATTCGTTTGTCATTGATAAACGATATTACTTAACAGAAGTCATTAAACACGACACTAAGTTTTAAAAGCTTAAGATCAAAGATTATCACGAAATTATATAAATAATTCAATTAATATATTATTTTTATCAAAATGTTGAAACTTACTAGAACATTATTTTAATATTCGAATATAATTATTTTTATATTATCTGAAATATTTATTTGAAATAAATTATATTTATTTAAAAAATATTTATTAATTATTAATACATTAATAAATATTTTCTTTTAAATTATCTGAGATATAAATAAAAAAAAAAAACTGAAGTAACCAATCAAATTTTCAAAAACTTAGATAACCAATCAAATTAATCAAAATTTTGAAACATACTAGAACACTATTTTAATATTCGAATATAATTATTTTTATTTTATCAGAAATATTTATTTTAAATAAATAATATTTATTTTGAAAATATTTATTAATTATTAATAATTTAATAAATATTTTCTTTTAAATTATCTACAATCTATAAAAAAAAAAAACATAACTAGTCAATGACAATAATAAATTTAATCAAAAATTACCTCAAAAGGTGGGGATTTTATTTTCCATAAAGACGGTGTTAAAAAAATTCCAACGATATGTTTTGAATGAAAAAAANATCCACCCTCCATTTCTCTCGTTTGACAAAATACAGGAAAAACAATGCATGTAACAAAAAAAAAAAAAAAAAAATAGAAAAAAGAACAAACTGCAATTGTTTTTTCTCATAAAAGTGAAGAAAAAAGAAAAGCTGCAATTGTTTCGTATAAAATCGTAACCCCCCCTTTTTTTTTTTATAAGATAGACAGTAAAGTATCCAGAGCGACATTTTCCTCTTGTCCTTGTTTCGTCCTCCCACGTCTTCGTCGTCGTCGTCGTCGTCGTCGTCGTCGTCGTTGTAACGCGTAGAATCCCTCGAGTGCCGTCCTCTCTCCTCCCCCTCAGCGTGTTACTTTGTATTCCATTGTATTCTTGGAATTCGCTGAGTATCGATATCAAGCTGAATAGCGTTGAAACTGTATAAGCTTTTCAAGCGAATGACATGAATTATTGAATAGCGAGAGCTGGCTCGTGACTTCCGTAGCCAAGCTTTTACTCGATATCGATAGGTATATTTTAAGGGAATAGAAAATATAACAGGGGTGGGAGTGTGGAGGGAAGGGTAAAAGAGAGGGAGGAAGTATGTATTTGATAAATTTATTTATATTCTCTCTTATCGTACGTAGATGCATTTACACACATATATATATATGTACATACGTACGTTCGTACACGTTCCACGTTTTTTTTTTTTTTATTATTAAAGTTGCAAAATAAGAAAAATAAAAATCAAACAAACAACATTTATTTCGATAATAATTGCAAACGTTATCATTAGATATCAATCAAATATTTTGCATCCTAACGTAAACATTTTTTAACCCCCCCCCCCTTTCTACTACCACCCTTTTGATTTGTTAGATGTTTATTGCATTAATGCGTTATTCAAAGATCGTAGACGGTAGGAGGAATTGTTTGTACATAGTCAACAAACTGAATTTCACAGAGATTCACTTGAAACGATACAATTAGATAGGAATTTATCAGAAGTGTTTACAAAATGTCTATATCTATATTTGTTAACATTGTGCATGGATTATTTGCACGTTCACGTTGTCTTTTAAATTAAAGCTAAATCCATTCCTACCTATTCGAACGTTCTATTATTCAAACACTATGCTAAAACATTCTTACTTGTGTCATTTTATAATACTATTGAAAAGAACAATCGAAACTTCGTACATCATTTTTATAATAATATAACATGTTACTTAACATATAATATTAATATAATAATAATAATAATATTAAAAATAGAGAAGGAGGAATTTACTAATTAAAAAAATAATACATATCAATGAAAAATTACTAATATTTTTATATTAATATATTACTTATTAATTACTTATATATTTTATATTTAATTTTATTAATTTACTATTTACTTTATTATATTACTATTTTATTAATTACTTATTAATTACTTATATATTTTATATATAATTTTATTAATTTTCTATTTACTTTATTACTACTAA